>WBNA01000033.1:2874775-2893864 GCA_013398345.1 Nothocercus nigrocapillus | reverse complement strand
TTGTTTGCTTGTCACTTCAGGATCTTTGAGATTAGTATTTCCTTTTTCACGGAAACCTCCTCACTAATTTATAGCACAGCAAGAGGTCACCATAAGTACATTGGATTGTCAGGGTCACATTCCCAGCTGTTGGTCTTCTAGTACCTAAGAGTCTCCCCACACACAGCAGGGTGCCAAAAGAAAAGGACATCAGAGCAGGATGCAAAGAAAGAGGATCAGTTCAGGTTACAACTGAGCCTGAAACGTTCAGTAATCCTAAAACTATAACTGCAGCAAGGGAAACCTGAGTCTTGCAAAGCCATGTGTGAACGATGGGAGCAGAGGGCTGAGCTGTGCGGTCACCTGTGCTGCTACAGCAGCCACTGCTGAGGAACGTTTTTTGCTGAATAGGAGACTGCTAATGCACAGGCTTGGAGCAGAATACAGCTATAAGATCTTCTCTGTCCTGCCCAAAACATTTGGCATTTTTAATTTTTATTTTTCATTGTTACAGGCAGTGACTTTAGTATTAATCTTGACACCATGCAATGCTGGCACCAGTAGCCCTAGCAAGACAGCAAGACTATGCAAGACAGTAGAGCCACCTGTATTCTGCTTTACTGCAAAACTTGAGTAGCATTAGACAGATGTTGCCAGCAGCAGCTTCATCACAGCCCAACAGCTACACAGTTAGCTCTCTTTTCAAACGCATTTCACAGTTTATATAACTTGTGAATTAATTTCCGCAGTGTGGGAAGCATCTCTGGAAGTCACGTCAGACAAAATGGGTTTGGTCTCACCTTAACCCCACAGATAATTTTCAAAATTGATGTTATAGTTCAATTATGTTCTTCTTCCAAAAATGTAACAGCAGATGAGGGTGAGTATGAAGCCATTACTCAAGTTTGTAGTTGGCTTGAGTTACAACATGCTTTTTCAGTGGTGATGCAAGGGAAAAACAGTATCATTTTTTAAATCCAACCGAGAAAGAAGAGAAATTTCCAAGTATTCACAAATGAACAAAAATAGATGAGGCTACACAGATCTGATGGTTCATTAACAGATCTATCATAGAAGAGAAGAAATTAAAAAGAAAAACATAGCTCTAGGAGAGTAGAAGCAACTGTATAAGCGTAACAAATTCCTTCTAGAGAATGACAGAAATACGTGTTCCTAAAACAAAGTTTCTTCGCTGGATTAAATGAATGCGTTAGTATAATGCTTCGGGGCAGGGAAAGAGCAGCCCCTGTGTGCATCTGCTGAAGGGCTGATTTATCAAGTGAATCCCCCCGAGTTTTCATGGTGCCCTGTGACCATAACTTGGGCCCAGCAAGACGTCGGCTCTTAGGGCAAAAGCAAAAGCCTGTTGCAGGGGAACAAGCACACACGTCTCCTTTCATTTTGCACAGTCCTAAACAGGCCGATTACAGCACAGGAGCAATCTAGGCAGCAGTACTGCCTGCCTTGCCTACCTGCGCGATGCGGTGAGTCTGGGGATCATCTCCCTCCCGACCTGCGTGGAGATACCAGCAACATCACATCACTGCTGCAGAGGCGGGATATTTTTTAACCATAGAAATAAGCATATGGACAGTGTCCTGCTAAGCGAGAAAACCCAAGCTGTGTCTGAGGTAATAAGATCAATGCTACACAAACGATCCAAATTCATCAGCTTTAGCATCATTTCTGCATTCCCAAGCCACCGCCTATGATTGCGGAAGGCACATCCCGGGTATTATCCCGGGTAGCTTTTCTTACCAGTGAGCCATAAATACTGAGGACTGGCCACTTATGATCAATGAAGATCTGGTCACAACTTGTGTCACTGACAGTATCCTAATTAAACTTCTGCTCAGATAATTGCTGTTGAGGAACAAGCAGCCCTCCAGGACCACCTACTCCTCACCTTCCCTGGCTTGTCCGTTTCCTCCGTGAAACCCAATAACTGAGTTGTGCCGCCCTAAAAGACTCCTACGTTGCAAGAACTTTATATTAATAAATTAACACTGTACAGCCAAATCTTTTCAAATACTCTGAGACTCGGTAGGTTAGAATAAGCATAGGAATATGAGATTTTTCTCTCAGAAAGCACTGAATAATAATAGATAAAATAATTCCTTCAACTGTATAATCTCAGACTTTCTGGTGAGGGAACTTTTCGTAAATTCAAATCTTATCAGCAAGTATAATTCTCACCTGGATAACCTGGTTATCTCACCTGGTTTCCCTGTATGCTTGCTAAGGCATTTTGCCTCTCTCACTCTGCAAAGGGCCTTTCTCAGGCTCCAGGCAGCAGCGTTTATGAGCCCCGGCAAATCCCGGTTCCAGGGGGCTTCGGGCACCATTCAAGCCTAAGCGCTTCATCGTCTCCAACCACCAAACATCTCCATAGATGCCTTAAACAAAAGTTTGTGAAGCAGCCAAGTTTTACTGGTTTAACTGTAGCATCTAACATCGAGGCTCACTGATGCCCCATTATTCTGCAGTTCATTTAAACTGCTGCTTTCCTTGTGTTGTATTGGTTTTGGTTTATACATGGGGCAAAAGTCCTTTTCTATCCTGGAGTTATCCTCAAGTCGATCAGTCGAACCTGCAGGCACCTGTACGGACACAACACCTCCTGATACGAAACCAGAATTAAGCCTAAAGTCAGGATTTAAAAATCTGGTTGTAAAATGTACAGCTGGCACCAATTAAAGATGACACATTTTAATTAAAACAAGAAACTTTAAGGGGTTTTTTTATATATATTTATATATATAGCTTTGTGCCCAGACTGTTGCAGCAATTGAGGACTCATTATTATAATCTTCCTCATAATTATTTTTCTCTGTTGAATGTTCAAACAAACTTTTGTTTCCATCTTCCATTTCATTTTATAGATTTTGATCTTACTAGCAGCCTGGAGAGCCTTGTTTAATCCTCCTACATGTTAAGGCCAAAGAAGAGAGCTAATTAAAAAGACATATTGGGAAGCACAAAGAAAATTCCAGGAAAACAAAGGAACAGAACAACAATTGCCAATAAATACCCACTTAATCAGCAAGCAGAATTATTGAGGTAATATTCCAAACAGTTTTCTCCTTTCCTGAGGAGTTTTCCCTTTCCTTGCTGGGTCTGGAAGCAAGTTCCTAACCATATTTTCAACAAACCCTCACACACCTATTTCTGTGTGCAATTTCTGGCCTAGAGACTTTAGTCCTCACAACTAGAGCTTATCCAAAAATAGGAATCATTTATGTCACAAATTCCCCTCTTTCCCCTATTTTTCATCCATCTTTACATAGCATGTTACAAGATAAAGTCCTTAGCATTTAAGGCACTGCCAGAAATGAGTTGATGCATCAGCAGCTAACATCTCCCATTCACTGCTGTACATTCATCATCTTCCCGGGGGGGGAAAAAAAAAAAAAAAGATTTTATATCTAAGGAAAGAATGTATTTGCTGTTATTATTTCAATTTATAAGGCAGCTGTTGAATGTTCAACAGCTAGAGGCACTTTTTTTTGGCCCCAGAGGCACTGGTGTGTGTGTGTGTGTGTGTGTGTGTGTGTGTGTGTGTGTGTGTGTGTGTGAGAACTTTTGGAAATTTAATTGTGATGCGTTCCTTTTTATTCACTTACCCTCATATAAAGGAAAAAAAATATAAAACACAGAATTTAGAAAGCACCTAACTCCTCTTTGTGAATTAGAAAAACAGCACAACATGTAAAATTTCTATTCACTATAGAAGTTATGAATTCTGAACTCTGTAACAGTTAAGCTCTTCAACCCAACTAACCTTCCCATACAATGCTGATGAAAATCCATAGCAGTAATGCCCCTGCTGTTGCCACCGCTTTGTCCACCATCACCTGCTGTCACTCAGTATTTAATTTTAGAAAAATATCTACAGTTAAATACATCGAGGCTAGACCATCCCAGAGATGAAGTATATTTATTCCGTATTTACGTACCAAAGGGACCGGACTGTGCGAAACCATGTCCCAAGGTGCTCGAGAACAAGGCACGGGATAATTACATTGCAGCTCCAAGGGCCACATGTGCGCATGTCCAGCTCCAGCAAAAGGAAAGCAGCTCCCTGAACAGATGGGGGCTGAGGCAGGTCCCCAGCACCTCAGAAGGGACCTGCAACCCCAGTGTGCCCCACAGAGCGGATGCCACCACGCAGGGCATCCAGGTCACGTTGCCTTTCTAAAATCCACCCATGCAGAGGCAGTAAAAGACGAGGATTTTGAAAACTGAGAGAGAATTAAGCTTCCTAACAGGTGGGGTTTCAGGAGACTCTCTGGAAGAAATTATGAGCAAAGACACTAGCTTTGAATTACAAAGAGTGACAGAGAAACAGGCTTGTTAAGCCTTCCCAATTGCTTTCATTCCATTTACACTACAGAAATCACACTGTGCTCAACACTTCTAATTTTCAATCGCAGCTAGCCAACCTTGATCCCATGGTCTCTTATTAATTTTTCCTTCTCACAGTCCCAAGCAGTGATATTAGTTCACCGTTTTAACCTGCTTTCATCCTGCGTAATTTAAATTCCAATGGCCAAACCGAGCACTTCTTAAATTGGCACCTCTTAAATTGGATGAAAGGCTTCAGACTGCTTCTGTTAAGAGAACAGCTGATCATTTATTTCTGATATGCTTTCTGTATCTGAGACGCTGCTGCTGTTTCACATATAACAGGCAATCCAGTATTCTTAGCAGTCAGGAGTCAAAAGGACAATAAATGAGAGCTGCAGTGTAATGCAAGCAAAGCTATGGATGTAAATCTTATTCCACAGAGATGTGCTGAAACAGTTCTCACAGTCCTCTGCTTTATTTTTTTGTTTGTTCACTTTGTTTTGTTTTTTGTTTGTTTTTTTTTTCCTGTAGGTAGAGCTGTTCAGGGTCAGCTCATTACAGTTTCTAAGAAGGCAAAGGCAAGAAAATTTTCTGGTTACAGAATAAGGGTGTTCACACGCACTCAGAAATCCCTGTTGCAGAAACTTGTATATGTCGGTATAAACAGCAACAGCATGAATGTGAGGACTACAACAGCAGCTTTTGGGTCAAGTTGTCCTCAAAGGTCAGCCCATTCTCCAGTAAAGCCAAAGCAAACAGTTTAAGACTTGCCATACTTTGGTTGTCTATTGCTATATGACTGTCGCTGTAGCCCTGCTTTACCTTAAGGAAAGGCCAAAACCATTTGCATTTGCAAAAACAGTTTTTCGTTTTGTTTTTTAATATTTTACAAGCTGGTAAAGTGGGGAAGGACAAGAGTTTGAAGCATGCACAGCCCTCAAGTAGGTGTATGTTCACATTCACATCTCTCTGCTCCTCACCCTGCTCCCTCTCCTAGGTTTATGATCATTCTGCATTTGCCAAATGCCAACATTCAGGGTCAGAAGACTATGCCTCAACAGATCACATGAAACAGGGTTTGTATCACTGAACTGCAGATTTCACCATGGGCTCAGTCAATATACAGCAGAGAAAACCAGGCATATGCCATGTTTGACACGTCTACCTTAAAGTGAGATCAGTCATGCCCTTGACATTCATCATCTTTTCCACTGACCGTAAAGCTTAGCACTGACCATTCGAGCTTAGCACCTCAGTGTGAGGCACAGGGATACTCCTGTGCTTCAGGAAATAGCATCTTATTCCTATTTGTTTGCTTAAGTGAGGACCACTAATGCACCACATATAACAATTTCGTGCTGTCAGGAGGCATATATCCTGGGTTCAGTTATACATTACATGGCTAGGAAAAAAAATATTATTCATAATGCTAAGAAAATGCAATAATAAAATGAAAATGTCATGCACTGCAAAATCTGACTTTTTAAAAAAATTGTCACAAAAATCTGTATTTGAATGTATCTGGATAATTAAGGAAAAACAGTATTTTTAATGTTTATTTTTAGATCTATTCTTTTAAATGCTTAATAGTGGGTAGCTTGTCCTCACAACTACAGATCATGCTTCTTCCCTTCTTAACCAGATCTGCAATCATACAGTTCAGTTGATGAGACCTCTCATTTAAAGACTTCTGGAAGTGAATAAAGACAGGAAAAATAACTAAGAAAATTCCTGTGGTAGAAGGACCTATAAACAAATGTTGGAGAACAGTGAGTAACCCTTTAACAATACCCCGTTAAATAAGCCCTTTCAAACCAGCAAAGGTTACAGAACCTATTGAGAAAGGGCTGGCGTTATGCTTGGACATGCATAAAACGGGAAAGATCCCAAGACTGGCGCCTTCAGCTGAAAAGGCTTCGCCCACATCCAGGCTAGGGCACTCGGCGGCTGCATTTCCAACAGCTTTAGCAACTAATGGGGGAAGGAACAAAACGAGCTGTTCAGCAAGGCCAGCTTGAACATCTTCATTGTAGCAGCACAGACTTTTGGCTTTTAAATAAGTACTTGAATTTTGAAGTAAAAGTTGACAATAACAGGCAAACAAAAGGTTCATTCAAAGGATTTGTTTTCTCTGGTGGGAACATGTCCATTTTCTGGGAAAATGTGTTTTGGATGTGACCTCATGTAAAATAACAGATCATATATATGTCTCCAAATTGTAATGAATTCATTCTAAGTTAAAATGTGTTGGGAAGTTATTTCATGGCTCCAGGAGTTACACTGAAAATTTTCCTTCAGAAACTGTTGAGTTCAAGATCCAAGTCAACAGCCTGCAAGAACAAGGGAATCATTTCACAAGCAACACCACTCAACAACTGCCAGTCCTATAAATTTAGCCTCAGGCATTAGATGTCCAGCGTAAAAGTTGTGTATTTTGTTTCTAGTACCACCTAAAGGGATTGCAAGTACTTGTCTTTCCAGCAGGGAGAAAACCAGATTTTCAACAACTGCTCTCAGGGTCTCTGTCACCAACACCTCGAGTTGGCACACGATGCTTCACACTTCCATTAGGATTATCGCCTCATATTTGCAAGGATTAAATCCCAAGAAGCAATAAGGGAGAATGAGCTGAAATAGAGAACAGGAAAATGCACGTTAAACTTCCTGACAGCAGCTCAAAGGGGGCCGGTTACATCGTAATTCATTTGTCTGCACCACTTCTGCTTTCCGCAGAGCAGCAGGGTTGACCGCAGCTGCAGAGCCGCATGCTCGTCTGGAAGTTCAGACCCTCAGGATACTAAATGCCATAACAACGCGTAACATCCACCCTGGAAAACAATCCTGACCTGGCAGAAGTAGTGACTGCATTGTTTTATACATCGGCTACGCTTATAATTACCAGGATTACAGAAAACTAACACGTGCTCAACAAAGCAAGTTGCCCAACATGTCAATGCTTAGCAAAACACTTTGGGCCAGGAACATTATAAACTGTACTAATAAAGACAGAGCTTTATAGCAGTTTTACCTCAGCTACCTCAAATTAATCAGACCATTAGTCATTTGTTTTGCTGACTTTTTGGTCCTGGACTGCCCTGGACAGAATAATTCTGCTGAGCCTACATTTCTAGGAGTACCAAAGTGAAAAGGAGTGGAAGAAAACCTTTTAAAGAAAAATCTAGTTCATTTAAAACCTGAGCTGAAGGAATTTCAGTATTATAGGTGCTTCTAGTTTGGGAGGGGTTCTTTGTAACATTAATAAAATATGATAGTCTCTACAGATATGTCTATAAATAATTTATATCTGCTGCTGTCTTAATTTCCTGAATTGAGCCTAGGAGATCTGTGCACGTAGAAGTCAGATGAACAGCTGGATTATATAGCAAGTGACAACTGGAATTTTTCATAGTTGTAATAGGAAGTGTGCCATAGCTAGCCAAGCATTAGGCACTTTCTGGATTTTCTTTCTCCTCGAGGAATGCCTTGCCCTGTAAAACACAAAGGATTTTGTTTCTCCTTTATTTATGGAGAGGAATTCTGCTATTTGGATCACTGATAAAATATTACTGCTTTTGACCATTTAGATATTATTTCTGAATCTGTGGTTTGTCCAGAGGTATCTTCATACAGATAAAGGTTAAATTTGACTTTTTAACTTCATAGAGGGGAGAGAAAGGAGGAAAAAAAATAAAATAAAAAGGAGAATATGGATGCAAGCATCTCTGTTAGAAATTGCTAAGCTTCCAAAAAAAAAAAAAAAAAAAAAGCGTTAGCTTAGTTTGAACATAGCTTTCCTTTTACCAATCGGACCATAATAAGGTACATATCGAGACTGCCACCTGAATGACACATTTCTGAGCTGGGCACAGTATCTGCATGCAGGAAAGGCTCTCAGTCACTCGGTGACAGCAGCTATTGCAGCCACTCATCCTTAAAGAAAACACATTTTCTGCTAATACCTGCTAGTGCTCTGCTAACAGGAATTTCCAGAATCTGGATTCTAATGGCTTCAGCATGCTATATTGATTTATTTTATTTCTTTATTGGAGTATGGCTGGAAGCAAGATGATCTGTTTTATATGATGTTCTGACCTTCCCCTTGCTTGGCAAAATCTCAGACATAGCTGAGAGCATGGGTGTCATGTAAAAGACAGATTTTGAAAAAGCTTTTGAAAAATCATTCTCTAGAGAAAGGTCACTGAACAGTAGTTAAATTATGTAAGGGGACTGGGAATTAAGATTATGCACCTTTGGCTGTTTTCCTGCTTCACAGAATGTGAGGACAATTAATAAAGCAGAGAGCTTACAATATTTAACGATGCAGAGCGCTCAGCAGAAATATCCGCGCCATTTCCAAGACACCACAACAAAGATCCAACGGCTAAAGGCGGTGTGCTTTGCTGCCTCAGCCAGGCTTCACCTCGTTCCTTCGTGCTTAGTAAAAGCTCGAGCCAACCTGCAGCTTCATTCCTGGAGAAGACCAGCAAGATTCAGAATCCCTCCTGCTTAATTAACTTCCCATGTAGAGAAGCTCAAGGTTTAATTTCTGCCCACTATTGCACCCAAACTTCTAGTTAACTTCAAAAAAAAAAAATCCTCAAAAAAACACACAACAACAAAGCAGCAGAAAAGGGAAGATCCTTTCCCGGATTCACCAGACAAACTTTGCACCAGAAGGACACTACTGATGGGGGCTGTGCTCCGTGCTCCGCTGTCCAACTTGTGTGCAGACACATAACCCGAGGTGGCAGCTGCGACAGCAAGGCGGCCACCTCCGTCAGCGACACAGAACCACTCGGGTGAGTTGAGCCTCGGCTGCCTGTAAAGAGCTGCAGAGAATCACGTGTCACCAGCTGACAGGGCAGCTATATATTAAGTTCTGTGCTGGGGAACACCTCCCTATAAGCATCATAAAAAATCCTAGTGACACAAGTGCAGCGCTGACTGCACTAGGCAGCACCATTAGGTCATCCTGGCGCCACGGCGGAAAACACTGTTAGCCTTGCTCACAGAGCAAAGGAAACGTTACTGTTATGAAAACAGGAATCACTAGGAAGGGAAGTGAGAATAAAACAGAAAGCATTGCTGTGACTGTGCTGCCCAACATGGCGCAGGAAGAGACACCTGGGCAAGGACTTGGTTTGGCACTGCCCCCATCCTGGGGAGCGGACAAGGAAGAGCCTGAGAGCAGAATGATCTAAACACACAGTATTAAACACCAGGCAAGGGAATACATCACAGCAGCGACTGAGGTGATTGAACAGCAGGGGAACGCACGGTAACTTCCTCAGCTTGTGCGCTTGTTTGCTGGGGAAAGGAAGCACACAACAATTGCAGAAGTTAATTTGTTGCTTAGTTCACAGCTTCTCTGAGGAATGCATTCACAGTAACAAACTGGAATGAGAAAAATGACAGCATAACAAACAGCAAAGCTGCAGTGATAATCATGAAAACCTTGGGTTGATGACTACACCTGTAAACTCTCAACAGTAATTCTGACATTAAAGGCTCAAAACCATAAAGCTGAACGTGTGAAAACAATAGTCAGGGACAAGTGGCCGAGAGGAAAGGGGTCGCAGTCTCCGGGCGCTCACGGAGCGCGCCTGGCAGCACGCAGCCTTTCCTCCCCAGGGCCGCAGGACGGAGCGGAGACGCGCTGGGACACGCTCCTCGGCCACGGCCACGCGGAGGGCAGCGGGGCTCCGCCGCGGCGCTGCCCCTCTCCGTCGCGCAAGCGCCCAGGAGAGCCCGTGTGCTCCAGTTAACGTCACACGTTAAACTGAGACAGAGAAGAGGAGGGAGGCCCTGGGCAGAACGCAGGGACCACGGAAAGGAATAAACAGAGTGTGCACACGCCTAACCCTGCGTATGACTAACGCCCCACCAGTGCTCAGTTCAGACAGACAGGAACGGATTAAGGAACTGATGACCTTTATTCACGTCTTGCCTTTTCTGCCATTAATCAAAACTATCTAAAATAAACTCTGGCACAAACCCATGCCAACTCCCACATTAAACTGGAGCTTTCCCAAGCTACACTTAAGCTGTGTTTACTTGATCAAATCTTTCTTTCTCACTCACTCTAGAGCAGAGCCATCCAGTAAAGCTTGGGATAACGAAATAACTTAGTTCAGGGCTTTAATTAACTCAAGTTCTCTGTCTCTTAGGTGGTCTGCACAAGGGTGAAGAGAAAGGGAGCAGATGGAAGCTAGGGGAATGTTTTGTTTTGGAGAACTAGCAACTTCATTTGTGGTTTTGAACAGTTTTCTCCTAATTACTGCTCAACTGTGTTTGACTCCTAGCTATTTTGAATTCAACCCCTTACTCTTACAAATAACTATTTTCCTTGTCAGGTCAAACTTGGCTCAATCTTGGTAGACTAGGAATGCAAGGAGAGATGCATCAAACCTCAGATTTTCCTATTCAAAGGTATATATCCATCTTAGCAAGCAAATACCTGCTAACTGCAAGGTAAGTCCTGGAGGCTGTGACAGACCATGTCACCAGGAAGGTTTCAGGTGGTGAATCAACCTCTTCCACCTGGCTCAAGTTTGGGAGGTTGGGTAAGAAGAAACAAGCATAACTGACAAGCTTCGGTAACTGCCAAATTTCTAATAAAAATATTGACTACAAGGGAAATTTCTCAGAGGTTGGCAAGAGTTTCTATGTGACCAATACACCTCAGCCTGGGGTTTATGTGACAGTTATCATTGCTAATAAAACCAAAGAGAGATTCCTACAGAAAGACAGCAAATAAAAGAAAATACATATTATAAGCAAATTTTCAAAGTTAACCACTTCACCTAAAGTGTCCAGGACTGTCTTTTTCTTATTTTTCTCCTTCTAATGATATGTGATTCTCAGATTAAAAACAACTGTGATACAGTGATATAGACTATACTCTTGACCAGGCTAATTCCATGGATGGATAATTGCTACCTGCAACTGAACAAATACCATATTTAATGTCTGAATGGGAAAAATAATTCCCGAGTCATATTAACAAAGCACAGCACAACACAAACAGAGAAAATGACTGAGTTTTGTAAAAATAAGTTTATCTCTTGACAAATCTAGTAGGATGGAGAGCAGAGAAGAGAAACAGAGCAAGCAGGAGGACAAGCAACTGCTGAGTTTCAGACTACAGCCCTCCATCCTCCCAGGCTGCCTGTGCAGTATCCTGGAGAAAGCAACACAGCCCACACTCGTGTTGCAGGAAGAGTTTGCTTTTGCAATAGGCCTGTGGTTAGTACGCAGAGCAAAGCCAAATCCTTTGATCCTGTAAAACCACCATCCCACTGAGCACGAGATACACCTCTCATCCTGGGAAGGACACGTTAATCATGGCAAACCTGTGACCACAGGGCTCTGATGGACATGCAGCAGCAGATGAAAATTACACAGGCTGGGACTACGACTACCAGCCCTCCTCCCAGCTTACCCAAGGAATGTTGCTGCCCCCGAGGGCAGGGACACCTGATCCACGCATGAATCAGCTCTTAATCCATCCCAGGCTTCAGCCCAGAGTTTTAAGGTGAACTGACACCTCAGCTGGTTTGTCATCAGCAAGGTGGAGCAGAACATCTGATGCTCCCTCGTTGCCTCATTTCTGGGCACCTTCGGCCTCGCTGAATGTCAGGCTGTTCAAGGTGGCCATCCCTCTTGGACATCCTCAAAGAGGGAGATGATGCTCCTCTCTCTGCTGAAGGATTTACTTCTTCCTTATCTGCAAGTCTACTCTACACTTTGAAAGGGATGATAACTTGGGGCACAGGGCAGGGAGAGTTAAATCCTGTGCAGATCCTTGCTTTAAGGACACGCTCAACCTTAAATATGTGTCCTTTCATCCTGTAACTCGATGCCTCGGTGGGTTTCTAAGACTAACCAGAACTAACAAATTGATTGCCCACTGATCTGTATCTACTGATCACTCAAGGACCAAGAGGCATCTTCTAGAGAAATATAATTTTAGTGTAACTTTTCTCTTGTAATTCCACAGGTAATTTAAAATAATTATAATTAGGCTACTTAAAGTAACTCCTTCTGTAGACCTACTTTTAATTTAAACATTTTGTGTCTTTGAACTAACATTGTCCAGATAAAAACTCAAATAGATCTTTCCATCAACATGAAAACACCCAACAGATGAGAAAGTCTACAGAAAATAGCTAATAAGAAGTTGTACTTGGTGTTTGGATAGGTTATCTGGACAGCTTCCATGCTGTTTTTCCTGAACCTTTTGACATCAATAGCTCTGGGGACACCACCCTGGGCTAGGCTCACCACTGCCCAGTGCAACATTTCAATGCCTCCAAGAGGGCTTATCTGGGAACAAGCAGGAACTTCGTCACTTCTCCTCAAGTTAAAAAGTAAATAAATACAAATAAAAAATCCCACAAGATTATTGCTTATGGAGAAAATTACAACCATTAAGTTTTTTCCCCCAAAACTACTGAAAATTTAGATAGCTTTGTAGATACCCCAGGTGCTATATATTGCTGTCTCTAAAAGGTATTCTGAAAGGCAGTATTTTGTTCTTTAATTATATCTATCTGAACCAGAACTAAAGAAGTAACCCACAAAAGGGCAGTCCTCTTAGAAAGAGGAGCAAACATTTTAGGTGAGGGAGAAACATACATAACTTAGGCACGGGCTGCAAAAATCCAAGCACACTGAACTCTGAAATTCTGCTCCTTTAAGAGTTCCTGATCTGTTTGCCTGAGGACACACTACTGAAGGACAGTATTATTTATCACATACAATAAAAGCACAACTTTAGGTCCTTTTAAAAAGTTACTGATATTGATCTTGGGTTCTTTATACAAGATAATATCTGTTAGTTTCCAAAACATTTACTGGATTGCAGCTAAATTTATTTTTTCATATAAAATAAAAGTGTGTCTGGCACGATTCACTTTTTTATTTTTTTATAATGCCATATTAAATCAATTCAGAGACATCGACAACAGGGTGGTAAATATTTAAGATTACATCTTCTTTCCTGCAACATTATTCTTTTCCTTCTCTATCAGATCTACTGTCAAATAACTCAGCTTCTCTTTTTATCCTCACTCTTCCAACACTGTCAGCAACTCGGCTACACTAAAAACATCAGTTGTTGCAAGAAAGATGAACAGACATCAAGCATCTGAGAGGGAGTTTAGGGTATGATCCAAAGTTGTTGGAGGCAATGGAAAAAATACCATTGTCTTCAATTCAACTGGTTTAGCTCTAAGCTCCAACTGATTATGGCCATTTCTGGTCATCATACCCCAGAGCCTTAAGTAACATTCACTCAAGTAATTTACATTAAGAATATTACTTAAGTAATACTCACAAGCATTTATTGGAAAATGACAATAGTAAATGGGAAAAAGCGTGGCCAGATAAAAACCTCTAATCTTCACAGCGCTACTCCTATCTAGGGATTTCCGGAAGAGCAAAGCAAGTATTTCTTTTCATTTCCCTAAGAAAAGCTCACAAAAGATTTCAAACAAAACCCAGGGGAAGTATTAAGAAAATAACCATTCAGCAGAACAAGGATAACCCTCCAATAATTATTGTGATCTGGAATTCCTAGCAGGTTGCCAGCTACCTTATAAGAAACACTACTGAGCATCAGGCAATCATTGCACATTTCCTTGGGAAGAAAGCAAACTTTAATCACTCAAGTTGAGCCCAGGTAAGATTTCACAAAACAAATGCCATCTGCAATCCACAAACATTTCTCTGGAAAAAGCTTTGTGTGTTTGCATTTCTCTGTGTGTTGTGTCAAGCAGGGGCTTGCTTTGGTTGGTTAGTTGGTTATCGGGTTTTCCTGCTGTTGTTTTGCTTCTCCTATAGCATGAGTTTGCCTCATATGAAATTCTGATGCAAACCACTGCACTAGGACAAAGCTCAACATTTCAGGGATCTGCCTTTAGCCATAATTATAGACTTACCTTTGTGCTCTGCACTCTCAAGGGTGGTGGTTGCTATAAATTACCATAACTAAAAAGAAAAGGGTAACAACAGAATTCTTGAAGAGGCTCCAAACAAGCTACAGGTTTGTCCATTGACATTTTCCTCCTGGATAACTCAGGCCAGGGGGTCAAAACAACGGCTAAATAACAAGACAACGTGCAGGGAAACGGTTATCATTAATAATGCAACACAGGAGCCCGATGCAGCCAATAACATAGAAAAAACATACCAAGATGACCAAAAAGACACAGGGGTCATGCAAGATATGACTAGACACTACTCAGAGAGGTGATTTTCTGAAAAGGATGCAATATTTGCAATAATTTTCTGAAAAGGATGCGAGGAAAAGGAAGGGGACTTTGCAAACGGTGCTGTCCAGGCAGCTCTGGAGAAGATCGCCTCCCCACCACAAGCACAGCACAAGCAGCAGCGCATCTGTCAGAAGACACCGTCCATCCCATAGTCATCCTCGATACTTCTCCCCAATTACAGGCTGATGCAGCCTTTGGTCTAACAGCAATATACCGATGCTAGCAGAACATTTCATGAAGCGTTCCTGATGTAAGCTACTGTCACTAACCAAGCCAGCCTCAGAGGCAGCTGTGAAAGGACACAGCTCCTGGATCTCGGAAGAACTACGTCCTGCACAAGACATGTAGTTTCAGCAACATTCTCATAGCCAAAACTGGCATGCAACAACTGTGTACCGAGCTTCGCCAAAGCCTCCAGGCCTAGGTGTCCTTTCCCTGAACACTGGAATGCGTCTGTGGTACTGGAAATTCAAAAGCTCCGAGAGGAAGCAGTGCAGGTGTAGCGAGGCTGAGACACAAGACTCCCTGGAGAAATAAAATAAACACACTCCACTTTTCTCCAGCCATCACTGTATTTCAAATCTAACATGGCAGTGACTCGAAACCGACACTTTGAGCAGCCCAGATGGATTCCTGATTTCTAAAACAAATTCCATTATCAGAGTTTTGATAAAGAAAACACCTTCCTACATGACATAGATAATTTTAATATTCCAGGACTGTATAATGATAGGTATTAGTAAACTGCAATAAAATTTAATTTTTAATAAATCAATATCTTCTGATACTTCTCGTACATTATTGTAACTCAGGAATAATTTCAGAGTATTCCAGTGAGTTAAAATGCTCCAGGGCTTAAGGGAATGATGCTGTCTATAAATAAGTGGGACAGAGTCTGAGTAACAGTTTTATTAACAGAAGTCCTTTTTTTTTTTTTTAATCCATGACCAGAAAATTAATCTGTCCTACATAATGAAGAAAACACAGCCCATTTTACTACCTCTTTTGTATAAATCATAAACACAAACTGAAAATCGGCAGTTGATATGAAGGAATTGCAAGGTAGAAAGTGAACGTGATTCTCCTACCTTGGAATAGCTTTTAAAGTCACATTTAGTGACTTTAGTGCCATTTAAAATGCCACTTTAGTGGCATTTTAGTCACATGCAAACAATTCTCCTGGAAAAGGTGTGTATGTAACTGAAGAGACGGAGGTGGTGTTTAGCCAAGTTGCCTATTTAGTAATCTTTATTGCTAAATAATGCCTTCCCACCAGTCATGAAATGGAAAACAGTTTCAGTGCGCCCTTGCTTTTTCTATTGCCTGCCTCCAAAACATAATACAAACATCCTTTCAATCGCAGCCTTCACGTACAGTACAATCAAACTTACTTCCGAATTGCCTTTGGTGAAGGAGGTAAGAAAAGCAGCATCAGCAGATACAAGCTCTGCCTAAGCAAAGGGGATAACAAAAGACTCCGTTTCCTAATACTCCCATTCTGATCCCAGTTTTGTGATTTGAACTGATCCTCTTTGCAGACTATTAAAGACTCGATGGGATGATGACTGGGAACTTACTAAAAACCAGCTAAGGGTGTTAGTTACCTCATCAAGAACTAACACTAGGATGGTGATAGGTCAGAAGGGTGTTAGCTACCTCATCAAAAACTAACATTGGGATGGCTATGACTGGTGGTGTCTGCAAGACCAAAACAAGGTTCTTCAACACAAAATGAATGAGGAGCAAGCACTGAAGTTGACGAAAGAAATTGGTTTTATTTTATAGATAAACCACTAAGAAAACGTTAGTTATTCTAAGGAAACTACTACTTCAAAAATTATAACAAGTTAGCATGAATTTGGCAGCATGCACAAACCAGTAAATGTGTTCCTGCTTTATCTTCAACATCCTCCTATTGATACAAGGGTCAAGCTGTCTTACATTATGTATTACTTCTTTCTTCTCTGAAATGTCAACCATTTGCCTCAGAAGTGCAAAAACTATACTACAGAGACAGAAAAAAAAAAAAAAAAAAAAAAAAAANAGAGATTTACACTCATATCCCAACTGCTTGATTTTCAGAGCCGTTAAGGCACTTCCTGGGACCCCTTTGCATCTCTAACAGTGTGCATGCCTCATTATTTTCAAACATAGTCCTAAGACTACAGCATGTTAAGATATAAAATGAAAACTGATCTGGACTAGTGTTCTGAACCCATGACGCTCTTGCTGCCCTCTTTCTTCCCACAGTGCAAGGTATAGAGGGAAAAGATGAAGAGGTAGTTTACAGACCTAGCCAAGAAGCTGTGCAACACTAATCTCCTACCTCTGCCTGAGGAGGAACAGTTTCACTTAATGTTGAGCCTCTTTATAATCAATGGATACTTATCTCTGTATCAGAGATGCACTAGAGAGCTGAGGAATGAGCAAAAACAATGAGTTTTGCTCGATTTTGAGTAGCCTTTTCCCCTCCCAGCACCTTGGGTTTAGAAATCTAAAGCAATGGGGAAATCAAGGCACAGACAAGCAGATAATGTGATTTTTTTCAGAAGCGCTTAAGTGATTTTTTAGGTGCACAAGACCTTCAGGAAGATTTAAGCTAAATCCTATGACTTAGCTTAAGGCTGCTTGAAAAGCACACAAAAGGACTGCAGCTTCTGCACTCCTTCGTGAACAGACATCTCTGAAAACTCATTTGAGCAACTGCTCAGTGCCAGAAATCACAGAGGAGCTGGGCACGAACAGAATAGGTGTTTGTTTGGGTCACACGATAGCAACTCTCGGGGCTCTGAGGAGGCAGCACAGGGGATCAGGAGCAGTCCCAGTTGCTATTCTGATCCTCATCTCTATTCGAATTAAGCCTTCATCCAGACTAGAATGAAATGCCACCAGCCCCCACTACAACTGTTGGCTGTGACCAACTGTGCCCTGACAACCTGCAGTGCCAACAGCATCTCGTGCTCCATCAGCCCGATCCTGAACCACTGCCATGCCCTAAGCCGTTTCACTCGGCAGCCAGCCCCAAATCAATGAAGATCTCACATCTCACCCTGAATGAAGCCTTTGCATAGGCTACTGATCAAAGAGGCACATCAAGTTATTGTTCCTTTGACACCTTTTGTTAAGTGGATCTCCATATGAACCTACAGCCTGGTTATCAGAACACCTAGTACACTGCCAAATGTCAAAGCAATTAGAAGCAAGATGCATGTTTAACATTGGAAAGATCACCTTGCTTTATAACACAGGAGCAATCAGAGGATCAAGATTGTTTCATAAACACAGGTACTTTTCACTCCTGTAATCCACTAGCCAGAAGAGAATCCAGCCTATAAACAGACCAGATTAAATCGTTAGCTTGCGTATACAAGATAAAAAAAAAAAAAAATACAGATGTCATTTGTGTTCTTTCCACTTGTAGAGAGAAAATTCAGTTCCAGAATAAATAGAGTCTTGCCAATTCCTGGCATTATAAATTCATTAGTCAGCCTTTACCCCTCCCTCAAATGTCTTTTGGAAATCTCTGCCTCATGATGCATCCCTTTTTCTTGTGACACTAAGGAGGAATTAAGCTTTTTTTTTTTTTTTTTTCTCTCCAGACTTTTACCTGCACAATAGCTGAGCTGTGAGATCTCAAGCACTCTCTCCCCTTTTCCTAATAAAAAAATGAAGGTCTCCCACTCATAAATCAGGGCATCCAAAAAAATGCAAAGGTATCAGATAAAATGCTGGCACTTATCAACGACTTGAGTATTTCTCTGTCATGGTGGGGAGAAATGAGTGGGGAAGCCAATTTCAACACAAGACTACTATTAAGAGTGAGAAGTACAATAAACATTAGATCTATTTGTAAGTTTGTAATGTGATCATGACCCCATTACACAAATAAAACACAAGAAATTCTCTTTCATATATGCCTCAAAGATATAATTCTCCGCTGTTCCCCACTTTTTCTCTGTTTCTTTGGTTGGAACCAGTCTGTTGTCAGTAATTCAAGCACAAACTGTTGGGCTTGCTCTAGGCACACAGGGTAAATCTCTGTGGTCCACACTGCTTGTTTTATAAATAAAAAAAGCTAATCAATGTTTTCCATCTACATTAGCTCAAGACACTCCAGCACTGAGGCAGTATTTCAACAGAATTAAAAGAAAGATAATTCAAAAGCTCATAAATCAACACACAAGGAAGTTCTGATTAATTGAAATTAGGAAGCATGTAGCATCCATGTTCATCTCTACTCATTAGAAAACTTCAATCACTTGTAAGCCCAACTCTTCTAGCAACCTTACTACAGGATGTTGGTGGAACCTGGTATTTCTCTGATACAATCATAGTGGCTATTTTGTGGCTACAATTCTTGTCCAAGTTCCTCTGAAATATGTTGCAGGTTGAGTAAACCCCAAATCGCATAGCCCATCCAATCTATCCCACACAAGCACATGGAGGAAAAAAGCTATACAACAAAATTGTAAGAATTAATTTGGGCTTA
>WBNA01000033.1:2815969-2866986 GCA_013398345.1 Nothocercus nigrocapillus | reverse complement strand
TTCAAGTGGAAATTTGCAGGGATTTGATGAGGGGGGGTGCTCTGGTAGTTTTACTCATCAATAACTCAAAAGCAGCTGGCCCACTTCCCCTCAGACATGCCATGACACATCTCAAAGATGCCACAGCTGGAGAAAATGGTACATTCATCAGCTGGTGACAGATCATTGCAAAAGCAGGGCCTTAGTTACAGAACTCTTAAACAGGAGATATCACTTGGCCTTATTGCACTTCATTCTCAGAGACCTAAACCCGCACGCTGTTTTTAAGGAAACTCCCCCCGCCCCTTAAAAACATGCAGGCTGAAAATAACAAGGAAAAAAAGAAAAAAGAGGAAGTGCGAAGTCACTGACATCATTTCACCACTTCCTCTCATGGCCCTTTCCAACATCTAGTTTTGCAAGACATGTAAAGTGCATGAGAAATTGTTTGGAAACACCATGCATGGGATTAGATTCACAGTAAGTGCTGAAAAAAGAAATGAAGGCAAACAGGAAAAAAATGCAATTAGGTGGATAGTCTTTTTTTCCTCCCCTAGATTGCTTTCAGGTTCGCTTTAGCCTAAGCTACTTGCAGTTTAAAGTTAGGTACATGTTTAAGTCTCTGCTTCTTAAGGCCAAAGACTTCTAGGTGCAAAAGCATCACGGATCCCACAGCAGGCAGGTGATCACAGGGCCACATGCATTATAGACTTAAAGATATTGCACGAAGCAGCAGCACTTTTGGCTTTCTTCAAAAAAAGCTAAAAAAGTGAAGTTAAACCACTTATGAAGAAACCAGTGAAATTCTTGAATTTTATGTTTTTTCACTACTAGTTCTTTTACACAAAAATCTTCCAGTATATGTTTTTCTGAGGAAAAAAAATGCCTCGGATTAAATTTTTAAAAGTTTATTTTAAAGCATGTGAGAAACTTGTTGAAATTTAAAAGGAAAAAAAAATACCACTTTTTGTTTTGGAAACTAAAGGATGTTGACCAGGCAGGTATGAAGCCTAACAAATCTTTGTGTAGTTCTCTATCCACTGCTCATTACCTGCTTTTCTTGTATGAATCTTTGCAACTGTACTGCGTATCTAAGCACGCAATTCTGAATTTTGTGTATGAAGAAAATATGTTTGGATACTCCTGACAGCAAAAGGAGCCTTTGGGAGCTGCTGTCTATAGCAGCTGTCATCTTCAGTTTTATGTCTAAAAAATAAAATGCCAATTGCCTTTTGTGGAAACCAACACCCAGTTGCCACCCAGAACAGAGAGCTATTGAAGTGATCCAGTCTATCTACACGGGGCAAGGTCACACAGTGTTACATGACCATGAAGAGCCATGAGAAGACATGGTGCATTAAACCTTCTTTGAACAGAAATAAAAATAATAATAATAAAAAAAAAAAAGGAGTTATTGGGCAGACGAGACTTCATCTTGGCTGCCAGTGAGATGCGTCTCCGTATACAGCGGGGACTGGGAGTGCCTTCAGTTTGCTTCATTCAGCTGCCAGATGCAAAAGGCCACACAGTGTCCCTGAAGATGCCACATTAGAGAAGTGGGGTGCACAGTCATAAACTAGAAGTCAATTTATGTGAAGGAAAAGAAAACATAAAAAAGGAAGGCAATAGGAAGAGCCAGCTCTGATCCTTGAATGCCAGGGAAACGCACGCGAGAAGATGACAACGTATTTCTTAACTAATACCGATGGAGGAGGTAGCCTGGGTTGCTGCAGGACACAATGGGAATGGGAGTCTCAGGTTCTCTGCCTTGAGAAAGCCAATTCTCTTCCCTAGCCCAAACAGAATAAATTAGCAGTACTCGTGCAGTAATCACTACCGCACCAACACCCACATGACAAAATGAGTTAATCTATATTATTTATTTGGACTAACAGAAATAAAGAGTAACTTGCAACCGTACTGTAAGAAAACACTGCCACGCAATCGTTGCCTCCCCACTTTGCAATCAATAACTGTGCCGTCCTTTGCTTTTCCGAAGCACCAGGAGGCCGTTACCCTGTGACAGTGTTCTTCCATTTACATCATCTCTTTAGAAACAAGAAACGTTCCATTGACAGGATTTTACCGGTAAATATTGATTTAAGATAAAAAAAATAAAATCCTATACCGACATTAATTAAGCCATCTAACTTGAGCAGAATAATTCTTGAAAAGACTTATTTTAATGAAGAGCTGCACGACAAAGAAAAATGTTTTGTAACATTAAAGCATATTTGCTGCTAAATAGTCTCTTTGTGTAATTAGGATTTGCAAAGTGGCAAAACACAATCCAATTAACTGAGATAGGTTCATGTGATTAACATCAGGCTGGCACTATTGCTCTCGCAGTTCATCACTAGCTTTACTAATTAGGACATTGCTAAGCTGGGACATCTGACCCTGCCTCAGCCAGTTCAGATTATGGCTTACCCTTCTGAAGCCTGACGCAGCCTCCGTGCTCGTCTCCCTTTCCTCCCTTGCTAGTGAACAATTTCCTACGTTATTTTGGTTCTTCTGAAAATCATTCAAGCAGTCATCAGCCACCATCAAGTAATTAGCACCTTTCTGCTCATAGAGTGAAGAACAAAAAAAAATTGAAAGCAAATAATACAGCTTTCCAAAGGGATATTTTTCTGCTCACGCACTGAATTCACCGCAATATTAAAAGCGGTGCAGGCTGAGTAGAAGAGTGGCCAGGAAGCAATTTTAAGTTCCAAGCAGCAAGAAAATGGTCTATGCTCCCCAAATAGCAACCACACGTGGAAACAACATCAAGTGGAACCAGAGTCAAAAATGTTGCTCAACAGCAGCTCAGCAATGAGAGGAGAGCGGCTAAGGTGGGGAGGGCAGCACCCCCGGCCCGCGGCCACCAGCTACGGCGCCCCGTCCTCTGCCGCAGGCGCCGATGCCCGCACTGCCCAGGGTGCCGCCGCAGCACGCGCTGTCAAGGGCCAATTATTTTGGCCAAATAGGACTCTTGGATACTGTCTTTCCCATTACAGCTTGGTGGTGAAACACCTGCAGAATTAAAGACTTAGGGATGAAGAAAGTACCTGAGACTTTGTGATGGCCAAGCAGCAGCAGCTGATAACCAAGCAGCAGTCAAGACACTAAGTTATCAAGAGGAAACGTTATCAAAATTAAATTTTCTCAAAATTAATGCAGCACAGCATATGGTAGGTATCAGAAACAGCACTGCTTCACCAAATATAGTGCTTAGCAAAAAATAACTCCCATTTGAATCGGTTTTTCCATTTGACATCACCATTCCGCCCCACATACTTCATAGATACGACTGCTACATTATAGGCGTGTAAATACTGAATAAAAATTAACTACAGATCCTGGAGGGAAAACCCCAGCAGCCCCATATCAGTTACTACCGAAATGTACCTATGATATTAAAAAGATGGTAATGAATGTATTAGCAGAGCAGAGAGAAGCAATGAATTAAGCAAATTAGTGAAAAAAATGAAACCCCTAAATACAAAAGAAAACTAATTATGAGATTAGAAAGGATTAAATGACACAGCCTGTGATGGCAGGGAACTTGACTCAATAATCCTCAGGATCCCTCCTGGCCCCACGTTTCCAGTGATGGCACCAAAGGCTCTAGTGATCATTTCAGAAGATGAGTGCCACCATCTCCCTCCTTTCCTTCTGCTTTACCCCACTCCTCCTCCTCACCTCCTATGTCTCATTCGCCATTAGAAATGCAAGTGCCAAGGATGCTAAACCTCGCATGGATTTTCTAGTTTAGACTTTGGCTAACTTGATGCCATTTCACTTGTTTCCTTAACTAAGGCATATTTTCAGACACTATGGCACTGCCTCAGAGTATTCTTGCAGTACCAAAGCTTGCCAGAACACCCCTGTGTAGGACTCCACAGGAAAACCAGATTTCAAAATATCCTCTAGTCCCCGGCAATACTAATTTCCAGTCAACACCTAGATGCAGAATTCAAGCGCAACAAAGGCAAAAGACTGTTTCTTGGATTTGAAAATACGGATCTGAATCAACAAGCCCAATCAACCAATTTTCAAGTGAATGTGGCCACATCACCCCTTCACTGGGATCCTGATAAACCAGTCCTCCCTCCTATGTCTATGTGGAGTTCCTCCATTTCTGCTCTTCTCAGCAAGTCTTCCATTTCCATCCCGTGTTCACATTATCTGCGCCCTTTCCTTCACAAATACATCTGCAGAGTTTCTGTCTACAGAGTTTGTTGGAAGCACGTGAATGTGCCTATATTACACTATCAGAAAACACCACTACCAGAAAGAAAAAGGTTCATATGAATCGCAAGAAATAACTCATTATGTTCAAAAATCAGCTCAGGGAAAACATTGTAACAGAAAGCGGTGGCCATGCCCTAAAATAAATCTTACCTTAATTTTATATGGTGGCATTACATAACTTTGTATGTTACTTGCATGCGTGCTAGTAAAGTTAATCTATGCTACTTGACACTATATGCATGATACAATTACCTTAAAGAAATTTCTTTGTTACTATTGAATATTACATTCAATTGTAAATAATGCTATATAAAATAATTTAGTGTAAGGCATGAAAATACAAATGCATCAGTTTTATAAATAACAAGTCTCTAAGTTCAATGTTTTGCCATTAAAAATACTCTTCCTCAGAGAAAAAGTATTTTGTACGGTGCTTACAATGAGCTATAACAACATATGTATAAGTGCAGTTCATTTCATTCAAAACTCATCTTCTCTTTTTTTTTTTTTTTAAATAAAGCTTGAAAAAGGCTAAAATATTTGCAGCAAAAAGGGCTGGAAAATGTCATCTTTTCCTGTCTTCCTTTCCCCTTTCTTCAAGGATGTTTTAAACTATTCCAATCAAATCCTGAAAAAAAGTCAAGGCTCACCTAAAAGATTTTTTTTTTTTTTTTTTTTTTAATGAAATCCAGGACAGAGCACATGCTGAAGGCTGGAGGAGTTTCCAAGACTGATAATGAGATCTTCTAATTTCCTGGCCTCATGGGTAGACCTAGAGCCCAACAAGCAAGTTTTAGACCATCTCTGGCACTGCAGATCTCCTACATCTTTAGCAACTACCTTGAATTTTCCCAAATATCTAACTCAATACTCAAAGAGCATTCTTTTTTTTTTTTTTTTTCCCACACCAGTTCTGCCTCTCCCAGAGTGGGAGCCCATCTATAATAGGAAAAAATAAAAATAATCCAGAGAGAAACCCAAAAGCAGCATGTGCATCTCAGGATTAGCTACGAGAGCTCTGGATGAGCTGAATTATCATCCTAAGAATTTCCCTAGCTCCACTGAGGACCACAACATCTTCAATCACCACATCAGTGTAATCCCAGCCTTGCTGAGCTCCACCACTGGAAAATCACTAGAGTTTTTCACAGAGCATCTATCACTTATTCTAAATCATCAAAGATACAATACTAATCTCCAGAAAGTAATAAAGTGAGCTGTCCTGTCAATTTTTCATTTAGGCAGCCAGCAGTATTGTCCCATAAGATCTTAACAGGCTTTGAAAGCATCCTCTCAGCAGGCTGCCATCAACATTTTGCTTCATACCCAGAAAGCTGACTAGTATAGTCCATACGGGGTAAGTCACACCAGCCCACTCAAGGACTGCCTTTCCATGGACTGAAAGTAGAGAGGAATACAGGCTCTGGAACTGGAGTTTTGCCTATTTGAATAATATTAAAAAAAAAAAAAAAAGCCTTTGTCACATTCTTTTATGTTTCTGAACTGTTGATTTAGTAGTTTCAGTGATTCTTTTGATCAGTGACCCAAAGCATATGCTGAAAACATAGAGGCAGCTAAAAAATACCTTGAAGCACTAGAGGCCTTGGAAGTACTAGACAAGAATCTTTCCCTACAAAAACACATTTTTCCATACAAACTAAGAGATGCGATCTGAAAAGAAATGCTACAGTCAGCACGACGCACCTATTTGCTGAGTTTCTAAGAGCAGCATCAGCATTTCAGCCCAAGAAATTGAGGAATAAAAAAAGAGACGTCATCCCATTCTATGTAAAAAGATTAAACTTCAGGGGTGTGGAGGCACAGTGTCTCCTGCAAATAGCTGAAAAGATTAATAACTAACTACCATCTTTAGCTTCCCAAATACTAGAGAGAAGAAGAAAAAAAAAAAAAAAAAAAAACACACACACACCCCTTTCACTGCTAATTGCCAGGTAAACCAGAATTTCTGTGGTTTTCGGTTTTGCTTTTTGCTTTTTTTTTTTTTTCTCTCTCCCCTCTAATCAATAATGAAAAAAATACAAGTTCTTGTAAGACAACACTAACACCTTGCTATATAAGGCAAAATAAATGCCATATCTATTCCCAGAAATTAGGAGACCTGAAAATGACTGCAGTGAGGACAAGATCCTGTGGTACATTAAACCTTCTTTAGCATAATTTTGACAATAAGAGCAAGCTTTTTTTATGTGATCTTTCGGAAGACCTAATTTTCACAGCCTGACACTAAGCAAGCTCCAGGTGTGTTCCCTGCAGAAGCAGGGTTTTCCCTGGATAAACAGAGGGTTGCATTCCCCTGCACTTCCCTTTGGAAGTTTTCATTTGCACAACTCAACAGTCACATCCCTGAACCACTTTTGGTTGACTTCTTGTTACTTGGGGGAAATAACCAGCCAAGCCCAAGCTGGTTAGTGGAAATGCCAGTGTGCCAGCATGGCTGACACCATCTTTGACATTGGAATCCGGGAATATCAAGACTAAAGAGGAATCTCATTATATTTGCAGCAAGAACTAGAATTGCTACTGAGGTTGTACACACAGCCCCTGTAACCTCAATTCATGGAGCAAGATTAGAGATTAAAGATAAAATTTTACCTTTGCATAGCAAAAACAATCCAGGATTTTTCTTTTTCTATTAATATCATGAGTTTCAGGCTTTTCCACTTTGCACAACTTAACTTTGTTGCTCAGAGTGAAATGACAGTTTTCTTTTTTTAAAATATATATATATATTCCAAGATAGAAAACAACTTGGTGTTGTTCAAAAATAAAGTTTTCATAGCAACTCAGAAATAGTCTATGAAATTCTGTAAGAAACACCAGCTTCAGTATCCACAACATTTTCATGACATTTTCCATCACACTCAGTTTGCATAGAAGTCACTTGAACAAGAAAGCCGCACGGAGTAGGAGTGAGTGAAAGGAACCATGTCAAGAGACCTAACTTCTGTACTTTCCAGGACACTGGTGTTATGTGATGCTCCAGACATGAATATTTAACCTTTTAATGCCCAAGGAAGAAATTTGCTACCACTAATGCACTTGGAAACATATCCCTTCCACATACACTTTATTTATCCCACATTCGTTGATGATAGATTAGCTTTGGGTTTATTTTGTTTTTAGCATCAGAAAAACAGCATGAAGAATTAGAGATGATGGAATGGAACACTCATTAGAATTAATAACGTGTTCCCATATTTTTTGAAGTTTCACATTGCAGTTCAGTTTAATACTCTGCTTAAAAACCCAGTGAGGTTTTGCAACATTTAATTCCACTTACTCTAAGGAGGAGAAAGAAGCACTGAACCTTCCAACAGGCTCCTAATTTTGAACACCTACAGGACCATACATTTTTAAGCAGTATGCTCCCTTGAAGCTTGATTTTTTAAAGAAAAAAAAGTACCCTATGGCCCATTACAATACATAGAAAATTCAGAATAAACCAAATACGGTAACTGGCAGCTATGGTACTTCAGAAATTAAGATGCAAATATTTGCTTCCGAATACTTTTCATGTTAATACAATACAGCAGAAGGAATTTAATATAAAGTGCACTTGTTGAACCCATTCTGTCAGCTAACAAGTTTGTAAATCTTTATAAATTTGCAAGTGAAAAATGAATATGTACTTTACACTTGATGTTGGCAGAGTTCCAGGTACTATTTAGCAGTCAACACTTGCGGGGAGTGTGGAGGGGGCCACGCAGAATAAATCATGCCTAGATTTGCATTGTTTAAAAGAAGATTTAGTAACAGTTTACATGCACAAGTACAATCAGACCTGGTTTTCCTTGTGTACTACAGCATTTATATTAAACACCATCCAAATAGCAGTTACTATTCAATAGATAAATCTGTCCCCTTATCTCTAAATAGGGTCCAGTGTTCTCTAAGTATTTTACTAAAAGATATGAATTTTACTAGATGAGGCTCATAGAAAATTTTAGACTAGCTGGTTTGGTCGCTTACAACAGAATGGGCAGTAATTGGTAGTCTGCTCCCCAGGTCACAGCAGCTTAAATTTTACTTGTTACTACAAGATGAGCACACAGCCTTTCTTTTGCAAAGCTTGTCATGTCTACATTGCTCAAGATAACCTACAGAGAGCAGCCGTGCTGAGTAACGTGACTGTCAGTACTCAGCACACAAAATACCGATAGAGAGAGACACCCAGATATACCACCAGGTTGCAAAAGTCTCTAGACATGTTCCCAGTGCACTGCAAAATAAAGCTACGCGTAAAAGGCTGTCATGAGGCCAAATTCTGTCAAACAGCTGGCGCAAGTGCTGCTGTCAAGCTACGGTTAGTAAGTTCATGTCAGGCTGTGTTGGAGTAGTACGCCAACCCTCAGAAATACAGCGGGGTGGTTTAGCTTCACAACATCTCCCTTCATTCTTGTTTGAGAGCTGCAGCTCCAAAATGAACCAAATGGTTAAAGAGGAATTTTCCAACACTTCTGTCAGCAAAGGAGTTAATTTAATGCTCATATGGTCTGTCTAAAGAATTGCAAGGTAAATGTACAGCCAGATCCTTCTCTACCAGCCTTGCTTCCATTTCTAAAGCGCGCCATGACTCTGAATCATCGCGCAGCCCGCAGAGCCCTCGTGATGCCGCTCACTCACCGTCCTACCACGTGAACCGAGTGTATTTACACATATTTCATAGAGAACCCAGAATTACCACACCACATTAAAGAGAGCATCAACTCATGAAGCAAAAACAAATTTGGCAGAGGTCAGAAGAGGGAGGAGGTGAACCTCTCCTCCCACCGCCTCCATTAAACACCAAGACTGCATCTGCCCCACTGATGGGCATGAACATGCAACAGCTCCTCCCTAGCTGCCTTTGCGACGTGCTCTTCTCATAGCTGGTCAGCAAGCAGGATGTTTTTTAGTACATTTTGCAATATGTTCTCATTTCTACATCCCTTAAAATCTAGATAGAAGCAGTGATTTTAATAAATGGCACATACATATCTTCACTAATGGCTTATGGTTCTGTTTAACTCATTTTTTAATTTCTAAAGGCAGGAGGTAAAGATATAGTGGTAGGGCAAACTTGCTTGCCAGGTAATAAAAAAATCATTGTTCTCAATGTGACAAAAATTTCATGCACTTAAAATTAGGAAAAGATAGATAATTTCTAAGGGAAAAGAGTCAAAAGGAAAGTGAGTGCATACTACTAACCATAACTATTAGCTGTAATAAACATATTACCTATTCAGTGTATTTTGTGTGTGTGTGTGTTCATCCTGTGTATGGTCATAACTCTTCATATAAAGAAATCACAGTGCTAGGAGCCAGTAGCCCAGAAAGCTCTATGTTCTCTTTTTCAGACAGAGTTTTTTCCAACAGCTTCCAGTATTGTTCCACTTCAAAATACTGTCATTATAATGGACTTCAAGTGCTTCTAAATTTTTAAGGAAAGCAGGTGATTCAAAGTCAAACTTACACTTTTCTGCTATTGAATAACAGTTTCAAAAGAATGCAGCACTTTCTTACGAGCTCCCAGCAATAAAATGATGAAAATGAGAACCCTTATTTGCTACAGATAAACCATTTCTTGAAAGCAGTGCAGAGCTCGGAGAATTAGAAGTGCATTCCAGGAGTCAACGAAGCTCTTAAGTGATTCCTCTCAAGGTCACTCATATTTGGCCCTGTGCATCAGAAGGTTACCTGAGAAATGCTGAGAAGACTGCTTTAGAAGTATATAATTAAGTGATAATATCATTGCCCCTGTGTTCTGCAAAGCAGTAATCCAATTCACCTGTGATAAACTACTTGTTCTGCAGCCTCATAACTCAGCCACTGAACATTCAATTATTCTATCGTAAAACAAATGGGCAACAATATTATTATTATAATTTCACAAGCAAAAATGTTAAACTTGCTAAGTGAAAACAACTAATTACCTTTCACATCATGTAAAAAAAACACTAGTAGTTAAGTAGATGAATTTGTCATTTCAGTAAGGCATCTTATAAATGGATGGCAGCCCCAGGGGAAAAAATTATATATATCTACAATATTGAGTAAATCATAATAGCAAGTAATAAATATTGTCATTTTTTAACACGATTTTGACTTTTCCTCCAACTGAAATTGGGCCACTCTCTCACAGCTGCTTTTCTACTTCCCTCAGAGCAGCTCATTTAACTCCAGGCCTAAGCAAAACTGAGGAGCTAGAGCTCAAGATTACGGTTATATTGCCACAACTTCACCTTTCTAAATAAAAATACAATACCCTGACATAATCTACTACAGAGTTAAAGCAACCATACTGTAATAGGAACAGAGGGAATAGGCAAATCTCTTTCAAAACAACTTCCACAATAGATTTTCCCAGAATTACGTGAGGACAATATTCAACTCGGGGCATACCGTATCACTTGCTGAACTTGTCATTGCACATTCGGCCTTCACCATCCATGAAGTGGGCTTTGAAAAACTCCTGCCTGCCCATCAGTCATGCCAACCATTGCAACTTTTCGTGGGGCCACGTACTGAACTGATGCAAGGAACTGAGCTAGTTTAAAAATAATCTTTTTGGCATGGTCTTCGTTAATTTGCTGGTCTGGGTCTCCACAGACGGTGTGACAAATAACTGTGTTTGTGCAGAAGCGGTGGCAGGGCACGACCAAGTGCCCCCAGATGGCAGGCAAGTAAAAACACATAAATACAATAAATAAAATACACAAATACATAAATCCACATTGCTGTTGCCTTTCTTTCAAGACGCTGGGGAGCTATATAGTAACTTTTTGTTACAACATTCATCTTGTGAAAATAACCCCGTGAAATTAAGTAAATGCTTACAATGATGCTTATCAAGCTGTAAACATTTGGTGAAAAAAAGCTGTCCAAGAGGCTAGGCACTAGTACTTTGCACAGAAAAGTAGCTACCTACCTACATAGTAGTGTTCAAGAAATTCTTGAATAAAGCAGATAATTATTTGAGCAGGCAAATCCTGCCAAAATGAGACAATGTCACTTTCAAAGATGGTTTCCCCTATAGCTTTGGACATTTTGTATTGCTGAAAAGTTTGAATAAAAAGTGGCAGCACTAAAGAAATAAAAATAAAAAAGAACGGAACAGCTGTGTATATAACATCACATCGACTTTGTAGAACGATACAACAGTGCATTAACCTTAAATTCTCGTTGCAGACACAGATCTAGAAATAGAAAGTGCCCCCATGTGTTCTGAAGAACAGGAAATACTTGTATGAAATACAGGCTATAAAGGAAAATGAAATAAAAGCATGTTAGAAAAATAAGAATGTTTGAACATATTTATATCTGTTCTTTATAGCTGGAAATAAAATGAGAACTGCTGTATACCTTCATGAATTCACATGGAAAAGCATACTAAGCCCCTAAGCTCTGCCCTTCGTTCAGTGATATTTAAATAACGATTCACTGTAATGACTGATAAAGGTCACAGTATGCCTGTCTCCAGGCCTCACCTAGTCTTTTAAAGCTTTGTCACCATAACGCATCTTTTAATCACCAGAGATTTATGTGTGGACAGCCACAAATTCAATACAGGCCAGCAAAAAAAAAAAAAGCACCCAAGCCCTCTGCTAACAGAGAGCTGTCACCAAAACAGCATTGTAGGCACAAGGTCTTGTCCCTCTTGCCACGCTCCTCTGCGGTCTTGCCTTCCCCATTACCAAAGCAAGAGGAGCCCCTGGCTGCAGCTGGAACGTGCCGTGACTACCTTGCAGCCCATTTGGCCAAGCTTTCCTCTCCAGGAGACCATGGCACAGCAGGGCAGGAGTGGGACACGGCCAAGGCACGCATCAGATGCGGGTGTTTGGAAGCAACTCTCCAGTCCCGCGCTTCAGCGACAGCCCCCGTTATTTGTGACGGAGCCCAGCCACACTCCAGGCTTAATCCTACCATCACCGCATTTCCACAGTGCCACGATTCCCAACTCCACTACCCGGGTCAGTGTGGCCAGCAGCCCACCCCACCAGCCTGCAGCACCCTATCACTGTCACAGCTGCAGCACAGCACAAGATTCCCACTGCAATTTCAAGTATACATACACACACACACACCCCTACAAGCAAATAGGCTTCACTTCAGGAAAAAAAATGAGGATAAGGAGAGCACAAGGCCAGCTACAGGGAAGAAAGGAGCGAAAAAGCTCATGAAGATGTCCCCAGGAGGGAGGCCAGCCAAGGGCTGTGACAGGGACGCTCAGCAGCTTCAAAGGGGAACTCTCTGAAGCTGCCCTGCCACAAGAGAAGGTCACGCAACGAACCGCCAGGAACCAGCCCAGCAATTTTCCCTTTCATACTTAGCAGGGGATCCAGCCCCACCGCGCTCCTCGCTGCTGACACGGCGGGCGAGCCGGACAATGCGACCTTTCAAGTGCACAGCAAGGAAGAGGAAAGAGATGCCAAGGATGATGTTGACCCACCTCAGGGAGCCTGGAGCTCTTAGAAACACAGCAGGGCTGCAACCACACAAGTCACAAGGAGCGCTCAGGAAAAGGGCTGACTTCCAGAGATGACCATTTTTCTTCACTTTGATGCCTCTTCTTATTTGAAAATGGCAATTCATCCTGACTTCTGATGCCTTTGATTTTTAACTTCACAAATATGAAATAACTAAAACTAGATAAAATCAGGGCCATTAGACATTATTTTAATTCTAAGCTTTTGGAAAGTCTTTGCAGCACAAAGCATTTCACAGGCAAAGGAGAAAAAAAAGAGTGACTCACTATTCTATACTAAAAAAAGAGTACATGAGAAGAAATCCAGATCCATTTGCAAGGATTTGTATGTCTACTGACAGGAGAGAATGAAGCAAGCGATGATCTGTGTGATTTACCCACCGCAAGAATTGTGGGCCGCAAGAATGCTAAGGAAGGGAAAACACACACACAAAAAGGACTATCTTCCTAGTTTTTTCATTATAATCCAGGATTGGACAACACATTACTAAAAAGTGTCCTGTGATGTACTGCCATGTAAAGTGTAAAGAGGGTCTCTGCATTATCTATGCAACTGCTACAACCATCAATCACCAGGTGACTCACAAGCAACATCAACATCCTAGTGCTCCTGCATCCCCAGATCCTGTTCACGCAGTTACCAGGTTATAAATCTTAAAGCAGCATAGTTTTGCAGTGCAAACCTTATGCAAGCTGAGTAAACCTAATGACTTCTGTAGGACTGAAAGAGGAAAGTACTCACCACAAGTGAGCATGCAGCATTACATGTAACATGAATAACTGGACGCTACAGGATGCAGCAGGTAACACATGAAACCATTGTGCAGTGAATATTCACAGTAGTAAACAATAAATACAGTTTAAAAGACAGCATGCTTTACCTCTTGAAGAAAGTCTGAAGGAAACCTGTACCTCTCTATACAACTGCATAAATAATAACTTTAAAATTGCATACACATATCTGCTTGTGGATATAGGAGCAGTATCTTCATTTCCTACTGAAGAGAAGAAAAAAAACATATCACCAAGACACTTAAAAGTGTATTGGTTCCTCCGTCCTTTCTTTGAAGCTCCTAGTCTGACGGGGCATCAAAGGATGTTTTATGTATATATATACACACATATTTTTTTTTTTTTTGGGGGGGGGCAGGGAGCAGATCTTTAAAACCCAGTTCTTTTCAAAGATTTTAACACTATGAGAAAGAGCTGGATGGGAGCAGAAGGACATCCACCTATCCCGCTGGAACCTGGAGGTGAATGGGGATGGGACTGTGGAGGGGACACTGGAAGGGCCATTACAAGTTTACTGCTGCAAAGAGCAGGCTGATGGAGCACAATAGAGTTTGTAAATATTTCCTAGCTCTTCAGGATACACAGGCTTGTCTGAGCCTTTGCCAAAGGCTCTGGAGCTGGATTTCTGACTCATCTAGGAGAGCTTCAGGGATGAGGAACTGATTTTTTCTCTACAGAAACAGGCTTTGTCTTTAGTTCACCGTGTCACCACAGGGCGTCACATATCAATATTCAGGGAGAGGGCAGAATCTGAACTTTCTTCTTCTTCTCTTTTATGGAGGGAAAGAAAAACAGCACTGATGTTGCACCATTGCCTTGCAAGCTTTTATGAGTTTAGAGTTAGAAATTAGTCTTAGGAAGATCACTTCTTCCAGATAGAATTACCAAATAGGGTGAGAATAGGTGAGAATTTATTAGTGACAATACATGCTAAAACTATAGCCTAAGCTACACAGCCTATAACCTGTACAACTATATAGGGTAAAAAAATCTGTAAGAGCTTAGACTGACTTTTCCAATTAAGCAATGCATTGAAGTGTTGTCTACATAACTCTGTGCTAGGCTCACTCCAGTTCTGTGTTAGACTCATAACTCTATTGTTTGATGACAAGTCTCTATGAAGAAATCTTTTAACAAATCTAAATACACCTATATGCCTGATCACAGTGGACTTATTTCGGTCTGAATCGTCATGTTGACGGTCGTTAAATGAGTTATTTTGGAGAGAGCAAGTAAAGCCTTTTAAATAATGCAACACATTTTTAGGGAGGATTTGAAACCAACCCCTGTCTTTTGGAATTTGTGAAATACAGCTGGAACCCAAAATCCAGTGATCCTTGGGGGCACACAGCCTGATAAAATCATCACGTTCCACCTTTAGCAAGAATCACATTAACTGGCCATGGGGTAAAACAAGCAGGGATAGAAAGCAGAAAGAAAGGAGGACTACAGGCTCACACTTGAGGCACGATCCAAAAACACTTGACCCGACAATATGAAGTGTTACATCTCCAAGGCTCAATAAAACTATCAAGAGTCATCAGAAGGGGACTTCTCCAAGCCCTCTCCTGGAGCTACACGTAAGAGGCTCCACCACAATCAGCTGCAGCTGGGAGTCCAGAAAGGCAGGTCCTGGAAACTAATGGGAAGTTGTGGGGCCCAAAGCTACAGGTCACACAAGCCTTCCCACAAGCACCACCACAGCTGTAGGACAAATCTCAGGGGATCTCCCAGCTTCTTCAAGGGAGGGAAAACCCCAGCCACCCCCAGAACAACTTAATCAGAAATTGTTGGTTTCAGTTTCCACTTCATTGTCATCTAGGCTGGTTATGGCCACATCTGGCAGCCTTTGAATTCATGCCATGCTCCCAGATGACAAGCAGGCCTCGCACCTGGGCTTGCTCTCCTCGGCTCAGGTTCCAGCGGTGTAACCTGCAGCTCGCTTTCCTGCCTCGTTCCCAGGCTGCGGTCCCGCGCTGACGCGTCCCTAAGCCCAGAGGATGTGTCCAAAGGCCCGGCAGCGCCGCTGGAGGTGGTGGCTGGACAGGAAGGGCACAGGCAGCATCTTCACTGGCCTCACTACCCACTTTCCTGCTGCTTTGCAGGTGACAGGCTGATTTTAGTGTATGATAAAACCCCTAGAAAGCACTTTCCAGCGCAGAAAATAGATCCCGGCTCATTCCTTCCACAGCCTGGAAAGCAAACAAACAATGACTAAAGATACTGCTTTGCAGGTGTGTCCGTAGCAGGCAAAGGGTCACTAGGATCGGAGCGGAAACCCGCGCCTTTAATGCACTACATGAAAGCCGCGCTGCCCGGACCGCTCCACAGGAATCACACCTTTCACTTGCAGAAGAAATGAAAGATGAAGAAGGCACTTTGAAGCAGCTGGTGCCAAACGAGAAGAAACGAGGACGCTGGGTCTCTGGGCTGACGGGGGATCCTCAAATGCAGTCGTACATCAAGGGATCAGAAGTAGAGGCATAATCTCCATCTGCGGCACTTAAACAAGTTTCCCGGGGTGGGTACAGCGAGGCTGTGATCCTGCTCCACTTTGCTCATTCTGGTACTTCCTCTTCAGCGGGTGACAAAGCAGCGGGCGCTGACGGCGAGCGTCGGAGGCGACGGTCCCCAGGCCCCGCTGCGGGTGGCTGCCCCTGGCCTCGCCACGCCGCCTGCCCGCTTTGCCTGCAACGGGGACCAGGGGAGGAAAGCAGGAATGCACCCTGTTTGCTAGCGGAATCGCCAACGTGCCTGTGATACAGTGGTATGTCAGAAGGTAATAATACACGTTTACGACATAGTAATTGCACCAGAAGCACTTTGACCTCTGTTTAGTGTCATTTTTACCCTCACATCTCTACCCCTTTTCATGTCTTCCTGTTCTTTTCTTCTAAATTTTTCTTTAAGTGATATTCTTTTCTCCTCCTTCTCTGTTTCTCCTAATTTCTGGCTTCAGCCATCCATCCATACAGCCTGCCCCTCTGATTTTATTTCTCCTCTCTGAGATAGAATAGAAAAACTTTGCTTTGCTTTTCTTGCTGTTTTTTCTCTGCCAGAAAAGACAACACTAAATACCAAAGCTATTGCATAGGCTGAAGCTAGAGACCTTGTAGGAACACTTTTCAAATGTATTTTCACAGGCATTTCTTCTATCATTGTTTCAAAATAGTGTTTTACTTTTCCAGGTTTCAACCAGTTATTTTACCTGATTTTTCCTTTGAGTCAGAATAAAGTTCCAGACCATGGATAAATACAAAGCAGGGGGAAGAAAAGAGACTGTTTGCATTTGGCTTGCCTGTCTGATGTCACTGAGAAAATAACAAGACCCAGCAAAACTAGACTTAGTTTCTGATGTTCCTGAAGTCGTGAGAAATGCAAGAATTATCTTTAACACTTAAAGATGTTTAACATGGCACCAAAAAGGGCTTATAACTGAAAATACTAGTATGGATCTGGGTCCTTCATGCAACAAGACCCTCACCCAGTTCTCCTTGGGAAGGACATTGGGTTGGCTCCTGCTGCTCCTGATTACAGGTCTGGGCCACCACTGGCCATGGTCCCCAGACATCGCCTGGCATTTGTCTTCCCCAACAGCTTCCCCATCTCCAGAATCTTCCCCCACTTTGAGGATCTTCCTTCCAGACAGGATCTTCACCCTCTTCTTTCTGAAACCACTTCTTTTTTGGGAATCTCCTTTTTGGCACTGGCTCTTCTTTCCAGAAGACCAGGAACCTGATCTCTCCACACACAGAAGCAGAACGCACGACTGGCCTCCTGATGGATGTTTCTGGCTCCTGTTTCTATTAATTGAAGGATTCAGGACATGCCACTTCTGTTTAGTCTGGGTGTTACCAAAATTTACAACCAGACAGTAGGTGCTGCAGCTAGCAGGTAGCAGTCTTCTTCTCAAGAGCTCCAAAGTTCAGTTTGGGACATTCAGCCACCCACAGACATGCACCCAGTTATGTGCTGCGTGTTGGTATGTACAATTTAAGCTTTTTATTTTTTAAATCTATGATAGCACCTGATCGCAATGCACGTATACCTACTGCTCCATGATTAAAAGTTCAGACCTATGTAATTATTATCAGTTTTCATTAGTTCTAATATTGTTTTAACCACTGAGAACCAGTTCAGTCTTTTCTCTCTCATAAGACTACTGACAGTATAGGGCTGCTTTAGACTTTGCAGTCTAAAATGGTAGGATGATAAGAAACAGATCAGGAACTAAGGCTTCTGAGCTACGGAGCTACGGTAGCGCGAGACTTAAGCCGTGGTCCTAATCGCATATTGCCACTAAGAGTTTCTTGCCATTTTCTGAAACAGTAAAGGAGAAGTTTGGATTCTTGCCGTGAAACTACAAAATCACTCTGTCATTCATTGAATCATCCCACAATACAGGAACATTATCTGTCTGATTTCACAGGCTTAAGGAATAGCCAAATATACTCAGTATCTTCTTTCAAACTGCCACAGTTTCTTTGAATTAGAAGTCTGAGGTACATCAATAGGCTAACAAAATTTTCAGTGAGGCAGGATGTGGATAAATGAACTGCACGGTCCCCCGTACCAAAGGAAGTCATAAGACTAATACTTGAAATTGGGGAAGTGGTAAGAAACAGAACACCGCCTGCCCTCCTAGACGCATTTGCACAGAATCATCATCAATTTCACAGGGCCCAATTGTGACTAATTTCAGAAGGAAAGGCAAACAGGGATGTGACGCCTCACCAAAAGCCCCGAGACACGGTCCACGGCCCTCACTCTCACGGGGCGGCCCATTTCTCAACCACGCGCCCCGCGGCTCTACCCTGCACTCGCTCTTGCCGCGGCTCCGCACTGCGGCGGCACGGAGACACAGACACACTCAGGGCAGGCCTCGACTTTACCGAAGCAGATAGGGTTCTTTTAAACACTCTAGAAGAAAATTACAAACCATGTATACCGTACCATAGTTCAGAATGAGAAGGGAAAGTAACACCAGAAGAAAATATACTGTGGCATAACATCGCACCTAGCCAGAAGGCCATTACCCCAACTGGACTTTGCCCAAAACATCAGAGTTAACACACTTACTACTGTGACAAATAGCAAGAAACTTTTAGTGACAATATGCGGTTAGGACCGCGGGTTAAGTCCCACGCTACCGTAGCTCAGAAGCCTTAGCTCCGGGGATGCTGCCAGCACACTGATGAAAATGGGGTTTAGTCACAGGCTCGGGCAGCTTGTTACTGCCACGTTTCAGGGCTTGCACGGAGAAGCCAAGCTATTTTAGTACTGGGAATACCAGTACTATTATAAGATTAAGAGCCTGCATAACTTGTCTATTACAAGTCAAAAAGCAAGTGAATTATAAATTCGGTAGTGTTATCTTGACATAATGCTACGTTCACATTGCTGCATGTTAACCCATCTCGAGAGCAATACACTTTCTCTTCCCACCTTGCCCACCAAAACAAAAGCCCTGCAGAGCAGGGCCCATGCACAGTTTCAAGTGAGTTGACTCCAAATGTAGAATTGCGTACAAGCCCAAGTGCTTTGATGGCCCAAGATGCTCCGTGGGATGCATTGGAGAGATTTTAAATGAAGACATAAACGTTCATGTAACCATACAGAATTCACAGGAAGGTGCTTAGAACTGCACACTGGCCAGGCAGGGGCCCCCGGCACCTCCGCAGCCTCCCGCTGTCCCTCCAGCACTTGCACCGAGGTGGCTGCGGCCGCCCCGCTCCCTTCCCAGCGCTGCCACGCGTGCACAGATGCTACCGAGAGCCACGTTTTCATCTCGCTCCAGCTCCCCCTTCCTCCCAGCCCCGCGCAGGCAGGCGATGCCCATCTGCCCCTCGCTGCCCTTCTGGCCGCGCTGCCGGCCCCGCGCCGCAGCTCCTTTGAAGCCTCACATCAGACCCCTCTCAGGGCTGTTTTACTGCTGCAGGGAAGGGCTTTGTTTGTCCTAAGCAAGGGTTTTGACAAATCCAAAAGTATGTTTTAGAGAGAATCCTCCCTGCTTGCCAGCCAGTGTACCACGGTGTGACTTGATCAGTGAGGTCTGGTGTTGCTGCAACAGGGCAAAAGTCTCCACAAGTTCTCAGAATATTCCTCTGGCCTTTTATTTTTATTTTTTTTTAAATCTATTTACAATGTTTATTGTTTGCTGGTACACCACCAAAAAATCAAAATACAGCTATTATTGCTCAGAAACACCAGGACTCGCAACAGCTCATCTATATCTGGAAGTATAAAAGAATAACAAGTGAACTTGCACTTTCAGTGTACGGTCTGAGTCTTACTGCACCAACCTTTCAGACTTCCCTGGAACAGCCCAGCACCACCCTTAATACCCTGAGGGATGGGAGAGCCCTCGGGATGGGATGGGAGTTGCCCATACGGGACCCAGGTCAAACCGACCAGCCCTGTAAGACTCCTTTATTTGAAACACAGCTATAAATTGACAGCAAATGCCCTAAATGCTCCTCACATCGTCCATGTTACTCTGCACAGGGCTTTAGGCTAGTGTAAGGGGGCAGAGGAAGGTGAGGAGGGAAAAAAGAGTGTTTGTAATTTGTGCTTTTTAATACGTTCCCTGTTTCTGCTGTGGGTAATGCAACACACTGTGAATGTACGAACTGATTAGGGATTAATATTTAAAGCCCTTTGAGAATTGCATTCCTGCTAAAGCCTCTTTCAGGCTGTGGAATACACTTTCATTTAAAAGCCATTTATGAAAATGGCCGGGATTTATGAATGCACAAATGTGTACAAGATCTTGGGGGGACAGTCTCACCAAATGCACACTAAGTCCTCCCACTATCAAAAAGTAGTGGGTGCTTCAGACCACTCATGCAAGGTTTACTGCTCAATAAGAAACATTTTTGTTAAGGAATACCTTTCCTGAGCCTCTGAGGGTTGGGATGGCAAATGGTCAAGTCATGTCGAAGAGTGGGACGGGCAAAGAAAGTGGCGGCCAGACAGCCCGTTAGGATGCAACAAAAAGATGGAATGGGGAAGAACCATAACATTGTTATGGTTGGAAAAGACCGTTAAGATCATCGAGTTCAACCACAAAACCGTCACCACCATGGCTGCTAAACCATGTCTCCAAATGCCTCATCTACACGTGTCTTGAACGCTGCCAAGGATGGTGACTCCACCACTTCCCTAGGCAGCCTGTGCCAACACTTCACCACTCATGCAGAATTTTTTCTAATGTCTAACCTGAACCTCCCCTGGCACAACTTGAAGCCATTTCCTCTTATCCCGTTTTCAGTAGGTATTTTGGAGAAGAGATCAACCCCTGCCTCAATAAAACCTCCTTTCAAGTAGTTGTAGAGAGCAATAAGGTCATCAAGTCCAACTGTAAACCCATCACAAGAAGGCACAGTCTGAGCAGGCACGTGAAGAGGCTCTTGGGTGGAGGAAACTGCGCATGCTTTGAACTCAGTTCACATTCACCCAAGACAACAGCTCCCAACTGCAGGGGCACAACCATGCCTCAGCCCCAGGCACCCACTGAGAGCCGAGGCACACACGGTAGGCACACGGCTTACCCTCCTCCTCGCGGGGCAGCCCGTGGCTCCAGCGCCAGGGGCTGCAGGCCCCTGCTCAGCCTGCCCACGGCAGGCCAGCTCCGAAACATCACGCACATCCCTGGCAGAGCGTCGTCTCTCCTGCTCAACACACTTCCTTCCAAGCTATCTTCATGCCACTCCAGAAGCGATGCTCAGTGCAGCTTCTCCTGCCAAAACCCCATCTAATTCCCGCTGCCCGGCAGGAGCAGTGCTGGAGGTGCCATTTCTGTCTTTGATCTACTACTCCCACCTGGTGTCTTGCTGCAGCCCTGCAGGCAACCTCCCTGGTGACTGAGCAAGCCACCTCCCTGGCGAAGGGCTCACAAGGCTCCTGGTCACCCTCTCTGTCACCCAGCCTTGCAGGCTGAGCTGGGTTATAGTCTCCTCAGAGGTGCAGCTGTAAACACAAACCATGAGTATGGCAAAGGATTTGCGTATTAAAAATAAAAATACTCCTGCAGCTCCATAGAAACAGTCATTTAACAAGAGTCAGGTACAGGCTGCCTCCGCAGAAAGCGGTCTGCAAAGAGAAGCTTCCTTGCATGAAGCCTGAGGCCTGGGTTATGCCAGCTCCACACTCTTCCTTTCACCTTACACAGCCTCCCAGACATACCCCTTATACGCCAGGAGCCTCAACACAGAAAATTCTTGCTAGCACAAGTGAAAAACAGACCAAGTCCCTGTGAGCTGACATTTTGCTCAGAACAAGAATGCAAGAGTAGAAGATCTGGACATATCTAAATGGGTATTTTTGGCTTCTATCCCATAGTTCAATGGCTGGAGAAGAACTGGGCAATGTAATCTTGCCAGTACATCACAGAGGTTTTCTTCTTACATCTCCTGTCACGTGTGGCATGCTTGTAGATATCTACCACAGGAGAAGTCTCGTCCTTTTCCTGACGGTCATATTAGACCATCAAGTTACTTCAGTGCAAAAGGGCATACAAGTAAACACAGCTATGCTGCGAGTTGGTTTGAGGCAAAATTGCACCCACTTCAAACACGAATAAAACGTACGAATATACTCCTGACTCTGCCACAACAAGGAGTTGCATCCTGCGGGCTTTGGCTTTTCCACATCAAAGCAATGCAGCTTAAAAAAATGCTGGAATAAACAACCCCATACTTTTTGATTCACAGGGCAAGTGGGAGATAAAGCAGATAACTAAAGTACAGAAAAACCCTGTCGCTCTGAGCCATCTAGGCATTGAGAACAAGGATCTTCAGTGCATAAAACATACCAGTATGTCTAGCCATGCAAATGAGCCACAACCAGCATCTGTAAACACTGCGCTTTTTCATGTTAAGTACATAAATCTATATACTAAAGGAGCAGTAAGGCAGATGAGAAAGCATGGTTTCAGAATAAGAGGTCTGATTGTCCCAGAGACTCTCCAGCCCATGGTCTTCCAAGTTTCATTTAAACCATATGTTTCACCGCTGCTCTAAGCGCTCACCATTTTGGAAAAAACCACGTCAGTAAATTAAAAGATCGTTTATGCTTGCTCGTACAAAAATCCACCCGTGTTGGCTACAGTAATGAATGGGCAAAGCTTTCCTTTTTTGTAGCGTTACTGCTTCTCTAATGCATCGCTGCTCAGAGTTTGTGGAAAGATCCATCTTCAGGGAGACTGGAGCTTTGCTAAACAAGGACTTACAGACCCACCTGGAAAAGGCTGTCGTCTATCTGTGGTTCCTCTGTTTAAGCTCAGGAAGAACAGAGAGCCCCAAACCTGCAAATACACCTCTATTAATATTTGGAGAATTAGCTGTTTTATTAGAGAAAAAGGCCAGGCAGTCAGAAAAATATTTTGTGAGATCAGGCTAAAAATAGTATTGAGCATTTATTCATCTGTAAGCCTGTTTATTTTGGATAGACTTTCATTGATTTTGCAGGGGTTTTTCCAGGTCTGTAAGCTTGAAAAGCTTTTAACAAATAAAGGTACTTCTTTGTCAGATGAGCTGCTTCCAAGCTTTCAAAGCAAGAGGGTCCCTTTAACCTTTGTGGCAAACCCATCAATAAAAGTGATGATCAAAGAGGGCATAATTCTAGCCTTAGTAGTACAGATCCATATAATCAAGTCCCCCATGAAGGCAGCCTTCTTTTCCTCAGCACAAACTCAATAACCAACGGAGCACACAAAGTGGGACCCAGCCGTGGGGTGCTGCACACCCCTTCACTAAGTGTGTGCCATGCGCACACTTACCTGAAGAAACATTAATTTGTGCTGTATAACACTCAGGAGGTGCTGAGAGGAGAGAATTCACTAGTGAAACCCAAACTCATCTGAAGCTAAAGATAGCAAGAGTCACAAAAAACAATGCAGAAGTTGGGGGAAAAGGGGAAGCGCATTGCTATAATCAGTGGAAATGAAGCAGACTTGGGAGTTTGCCAGTAAAACAAGAGCACGGGACTTTGATGACTGCTCGTTATTGAAGTTTCCATGGGACTTTCTCAAGCCTTGAGGCTAACGCTACTGCCTTAGTCAAGTGCAGGTGACTACTTCTGCAGCTTCCCTTGAAGCACCAGTTACAGTAGTTACTCTCTTCCTTCTGCCTTGCGCAGGGTCTGTCAGTGGTCTTTGGTGAGCCAATTTAGCTCATGGATACTCAACTGTTGGTGTTATAATTGCATCCTTTGAAATACAGGACATATCTTAGAGTGCTCTGTGCACCATAAACTGTTAAAACAACAGTACTTAGCATAGCACTTAATATCTAGCCTAAATTTCTTCCAAAGCTTAAGAGGCTACCTCTACTTGCAACTTAAAGGAGTTTGTCTAATCAGAAAATCCATGTCCCACACAACAGAGGTTGTCATCCCTATGAAACACAGCACTATCCTTTGAGTGGCAATGGAAAGAAACTGATCATTTGGAGAAAATCCACTAAACCCATTTCCCAATTATCCATCTCCAAAACTAAATACTGCACGCTGTATGACACAAATGAAGGTTGTCACACACACACACACACACCCCTTTTGACTTTGCCACAGGAACTGTAACTGAAAGTAGATAACACAAATTTGTTCTGAAAAAAAATATGTTTTAAGTAATTACTTGGTAGAGTTTATCCTTTATGCAAGTAATTGTATCTTGTGCTAACTCTGAAATAACTTCAGATCATGCCTACCTGGTGACCATTACTGGAATGAAAAGCCAACAAAAAGTAAATCAAATATCAAATATCTACCATATAGTATTCCTTTCTCTTCTCAGAGAAGATAAAGTATACAAGAAGTTACAAAATTCAGCATCTCTGTGTTCCCAGCTTTTCATCTGAAATATCGTATCTTAGGATGGCCTTTTTACTGCCTTGATACATCTGTTCTGGCATTTGGGTCCACATCAGAAGAGCACTTCCAAAGCAGCTCTCCCCTCTATCCTCCCTTTCAGCAAACTCCAGAATTTGAAGTGCAGGTGACACAGATGGGACTTACCCCCCACCCTACCACCTTTTACTTTGCTGCAAGCGAAGCTCCCAGAAACACAGTACTGACTGGAATGTGACTCCTTAGCACATCATTTGGCATTGCCAGTGGCTCTTCGTCAGTCTTGCAGGGAGGTTAAATACCATTTTGTACAACTAGGAGCAATACCCACTAAAGCATCTCCAACCCAAAGATCCTGCGTGCCCCAGATGGTCACACACAGACTGCCATTCTGCCTTCAGCTACCCTAAGGATACAGGGGATATTTTTTTTTTTGCCAGCACATTTTCTTTTATATTGTATGAATTGGAGGAAAAAAAATCTCACTGTAGATTTAGTTTCTACCAACACATAAAGCCAGTATCTATCAGTTATAGGTGCAGAAGTTATTACAAAGTTTCAAAAATACCTTTAACTATCAGATCAAATTAGGTCCCCAAAATCTGTCCCTGGCAGAGAAGTCTCTGCATGGTGTCAATTCCCTCTCTTATGATTCCTCTGATCACAAAACTCAGGGCCATGAAATTCATAGCCAAAACCATAAATTCCATTCTCCCTGGTCTTTACTTTTATTTTGTTTTTATTATTAGACTTTTAATTTGATTAATTTAATGATCTGGTACACCACTGCATGAATCAAATGAAGGCCGTTTAATCCTGAAGTAGGGCATTTACACACAGGATTAAATAGTTCATATTAAAGAGATCTTTCTTTCAGGGTGCCCAGGTTTCATTTCTTTCTTATTCAGGGTGAAGTTTAAGGAAAAGGATCATTCAGACTGTCAAGAAAGAAAACCTTGTATTAAATCTGATAGAAAGAAAATATGGCCAAGTAACAGAAATATGACTGGAAACCAAAAGACTTAAATTATATACCTGGTTTCTCCTCTGAGCTTTCATCTTACCAGGCAAGTTGTGTTAAATCCTTTAATTTCCAAATGAAAACATTTTCTTCCATCACTGTTATAAGCACTGTTCATCAACATGTACAGCCCCCTGAGATTCTCATATAAAATAACTCATGCAAGTTAGAAAGGTTGCCTACTCTTACATATTTCTGTTTTCCTTTCTCAGCCTGTGATAAATGCTCATCAGTGCCTTCATATGACATGATTTTGGGCATTGAACATCCTGTATCGCCATGACAAGTATTCAAGTTTACTTTCCCATTATATAATGGACTGAGTATTTTCTTAAAAGCACTCAAGGTCAGTTCTGATTTGCACCCCATAAGCAGAGTAAACGTCTGTTTTCATGATTCTGCAACACGCTGACCTTCGACATAACAAAAGACATGCAACAGGCTGGCAGAAAAAGTATATATCCAACCTAGGCCTCCTAAGCACTAACGTGCATGTCTAGCAGGGATACTGAAATCCAGGATATCAAAGAGATTTTTCTGTAAAGAAAAGGTACAAAACAAGAGCTACTCAAAACAGAGCATTTTATCCCCATTTTAAAATGTTGCTGTAAGAGCTGACAAAAACCTCTCAAAGGAAGTAGCCAGCAAGAGACACAGAGAAGGCACTTAGAAGACTCAAGTAACAAAACAACTGGAAAGTTTTAACAGGTCTCTAAGGCTGAACAATTTGTTCCCACCAGGAGATTTCTCTGTGGAAGTCCATCTTACATTACAAGTGACAAAACACCCACAGAGCAAGTAATAAGTGCGTCTGAAATCAATCAAATACAATTATTTTACTGCAGCCATGTTTCCTATTACAGTTTCTAAAGATTACAATATTTTATTAGCCCCGTCACCATTATAAACTTATTTTATACAACAATTTTGCCTCACAAAGAGCCTTGGCAATTTTATTTTGTGGCGCTGTATTCTATTGCTATTCTGTCTGATACATTTATTGTGTTAGAGAATCACAGTAGTGGGCCCTGGAGGAAGCCACTTGGTTAATCCATTTCAGCCTTCTGTATCACAGAAGTTGTGTCACTAAATTCTTCTCACTCATTTCAGCTAATCTGCTTCATTTATTTTAATTTTAAATTTACACAGAGAAGTGAAAAGAAACGTACATCGTCATGGGAGGTGTCAGGGACAGCAATCTATTACTGCAGCTATGTCAGTTCTTACAAAAACAGATTTGAGGTCCAGCTTGTCCAATGTGCCAGCAACTCCCACGTCGGGGAGAGAACGCAAACAGAACTAGTAAACTCAATGATGAAAACTTAATATTGCTCCATTTGGTTAGCTTTGCTCCCCTTCCCATTACTACTCCTCTTCCAAACAAGACAAGTGATTTGACCAGGTTTATGGGTTTTGAAGGAACAGTTGATTTTCTTCCATGAACCTCAGCAGCACCTCCCAGGACACCAGTAAAATTTCTCTGCTTTCTTTCCATGTTTGTTTACTCTTGGGCAACACCTATTTCTCAGCCTCACCGCTATTAGTCTGCCGTTCCACAAATAACAAACAAACTAGGAAGGAAGGAAAGTAAAATTTCCACAGAATCCCAAATAACTTGTTAATGAACTTGTGAAAACTGGCAGTAATGCATGTACCAGTGCCTACAGGGAAGGCCTTTCCCAAAAGCCAAGTAAGAAGCTAAGCAAAAAGCTCCTGCCTCCCTCAGTCTCTCCATGACTAATTACACAGCCAGTTGCCTGTGATCCTTTAGTTTTCCTGGCTGAGGAGAAGACTGGATCCATTCACATAGTTTTGCCAGAGGAGGTATCACTCAGGCCGAGAGCGTCTTGGGCTCTGACCCAGGTGTCCGACACCCACTCTTGGATTCAGTACCTGTGTACGCAAGTGTAGATCAAGAGTACTTCCAGTAAAATGAAAGAAAAGTAAATTGGGTCTGGATATGCCTTAAGAGCTCTGAAAGCAGCTTCTCCTTAGCTGCCTTCTGCATAAAGCAGTTTTCAGCTGGAGGTCCACTGCCATGGACTAACTGCAGTTCTATTTCAGGCACATTAACTACCCACAATCACTGCACAGCAGCACCAATGAACTATAAGTACTTCAGGTTGCCCTTTTAGTTACTTCTCATCACTTCTCAGTAGCTGCTGGCTTCATTGCCCATTTCATCACCCATCAGTGTAACAGACATTTCTGGACTAGTCGTACAGGACACAGAAGCAGTGACAGTCCCTGCTGCTCAAGAATCGCAACCACCTTTGCGTTTCTCAAACCTCTTCACTCAAATCCTTGTAGCATCTTTCACATTCATTTATGTTAAATTTAACAATCTGGTGCTGGAAAAGATAATTCTCCTGTTGATTCTACAGCATATGCTCGCTCTCAAAACCTGAAGCTTTTTTTTTTTTTTTTTCCCCCCGTTTACTCACTTTTTAAATGACTAATGTAGTCAAGCAAACAAAAGAACAAAACAAAAAAAAAACAAAAGGAATTTAGATCAAGGACAATACATTAAGGATTTGGAAACAGATTTATAGATGGCAAAGATTTTTATCTTCATTAATTACTTTATAAGAAGGGAGTTGCATTTTTGTATTTTCTGTGCATTCGTGTAAAGATTTAAGGATTTCTGAACATGCAACCTTTTTAACCAAATATACCTCCTATACCTTCTTCTGCCATTTCTGCATTATGTTTTAAGAGGAAGAAAATTAGAATTGTTTTCAATACATCAAAAAAATCTTTTAGAACATTGTCTTAGCAGTAACCTCTTAGCAATCTTCCAGGGCTACCTAAAAAGAAGCAGCCACACAGTCTTCGAAATTAAGCAAGTCATAAGAAATAAGGGAGTTATTTATATGCAAGATTTGTGAGCGGCCCTCACTTGGTCTTTGTTACAAGCTTTGCACAGAGATAGCACAAGCGGCGATGAAAAGTACAGCAGTGCTATGCCAATTCTAGCAATCATCTCAGACCTTCTCCAGGCAAAGGTCAATGGAAACCTTGAGTCCGTGTGGCCACCACAGTTCTCAGACCTTAAGAGTCTAGTTATCAGCACGTCCAAGAAGAGGGACTGCTCTACTCCACAGGGGCCTTGGATTGCAATGATGCATCCACACAGTTGCAAAGACAGTGCAGGTCAGGAGCCCTTCAAACCCAGCACAGCAGGACAACAGCCTGGCCATCAACAGCTAAACTTCTTTAAATTCATGCTAAATAACTTTTCTGACAGAAAACCCTTAAAATGCCATAGATTCTCCACAATCTGCTCCAGCCTTCTGGCCCCCAGGATGCAGCAGTAAACCAGTCTGATTACTTTTAGTATTCATTGCTGGTGTCTCAAATAAAATGAATAATACATACTTGCTTCTATTCCCAGTTCTGTTCACTCTTCAGCCTACCACATGGTTCTGGTTTTCCCAGAAAATTGCTACTCTTTTAAGAGTTGGGAAATGAACTTTATTATATAGACTGGGAAGCAGATAAAGGGAATTGCCACCCTAGTTGTGTGCGATTAGGACGATGCAAATTGCTTATGGCTGATTCAGTCTCCCATCTTCCCCTCTGCTTTGCTAATCTGCTCCGAGTATGCCGTACCACGCACAGAAAGGACCATCACGAGGTTGCCAAGCTAAAATCAGAATGTAATAACAAATATTTAAAATACAGCATCTTAATTTTATAATCCCTTACCTTTATGTCAATTATGTCCCTACAGATGGTTTCTTCACAGCCTTCTAAACTTGCTTAATCCCTTTCCTCATACGTAAATCCTTCCACTCTGTTTGTCATGTAGATGCTCTAGGACACATGCTCTATAATTTTAGTACATCTTTCTTCAAAATAGAGTGAACTAAGTTGGACAATAAATGTCAGATGAAGACAAAATGAGTTCTACAAAGTGACAGCATAGCACTCCGAGACTTACAGCCCACTTTATGCAAGCCAACATCTCATTAAACTTTATTACTGCTGCTCGTCGGTCAGAGAATTTAAATAACACACGTATTAATACACCTCAATCAATTTCTTCTCAGGCCCATATGAGCATATTTGAAATTCAGTGAATTCAAGCCACAGATCATCCATCAGATTCTGCTTTCGAGAGCCAGCTATATCATACTACCACTGAAGCAGGGCTGAAAACATTGCTGACAAGAAGGAACCTCTGGGTGAATTCAGAAATGCAGTCACTGCATTTTAAGCAGTGACAGAACTACTGATGGATTCCTCTCTGTTCTGCAGATAGGCTCCTTCTCCTCACCAATCTGGTTCAGTGGAAGACTTGCTTATTCCATGCTTTTGAACATTTCTCAGATGGGCAAGAAAAGGACAACTTTGGGCAATGCAGGCATCTTGAATGTGCATACGGCTCACTTCAGAGAAATTTAATTTCTCTGCCAAGATTTATGCTCCTCAGGAATTCAGAGATTGGATTTGTCTGGCTTTGTGCAACACTCGCCATCTGGCTTCTTGCATTCCTTTCATAGAAAAGTTTACTTTCCCGTCAGTTCTGTGTATTTGAGACGTTTTTAATCTTTCTTTTGAGATCTGGGAAATGGCTGCACAGAGCCTGGCATGTAGCTGCATTAGGAGAACTTTGCTGAGTGAAAATTAGTCACTTATTGTGTTCGGTGCCAGCTGTACTTTTGCCTGTTGTGTCTGTTTTCCTAACTGCAGAGAGGCCATTGAATTAAAAAGAAAAAGCAAGCACATAAGAAACCCTCTGTTCTTCATACACCGTGCACTGCGAGCAGGCTTGGAGACCCACCAGGATCTGGCAGGACTTGCAGCACGCTGTCTATTGAAAAGATAAGGCAAATCTTTAATACTTGGAGTTACTGAAGTGCCATTTCTATTCTTCCAGTATATTTCCAGACATACAAAATTCTCGAGTTTAAAATGATCAAAACATCTGCCTCTGTCTGACAGCAACACTAATGCAGCTTCTAGTCTACTGCTTCATAATGGGCAGGAAACACTTCCTCCCCATCCTGCCACTCTAAGTCCACATACTGTTTCTTGCCTTTCTGGAACAGTTTCTGTTCCGTTTTTCTACCTAGATCTCTTTTACAACTCTGCCAGGCTTTTTGCACAGTCTCTCCATTTCCATCCTTTGTTTTGCTGGCTCTCTAAGTCCATTTGATGCAAGAAAAGAAAGAAGAAAAGGGAAAAGACAATAGAAAGTGTAACAGCACAGGGGATAAATATTCCATATAAGAGCAAAAAAAAAAGGAGGGGGGGGGAATTTGTGAGGCAGTGCCACTAAGCCCTGTTGTTGGTGCAGGTGGCCGGGTGAGCCGGGACAAGGGCCGCGTTACTCGCGACATCCCCGGGGTCCCTGCGCGTGGCCGTGCGCAGGAACGCGCAGCAGCAGCAGACCAAGCTCTGCAGAGCATCGTGCAGCACAGCGGCTCTGAGGTTCTTCCTTCCACATCTGTGTGTGGCACACTGCATTCTCCGTACCCATTGCCACCTTCACTAGAATATAGATGTTTTTCTGTAAACATAAAAAGAGGCGATGGATGCAGTGTTGATAAAGGACATTTGACACATGGGTTACATTTAGTCCAGCCCCAAAAGCCTGGGCTATCAACTCTGCATTAGTTGCAATTTCCCAAACATTCTCAGTATAAATAAGACAGCAAGCAACCATAAAGGAAGATAATTACGAAGAGTCAAGAAATACAGATTGCGTTACCCTAAAGGCAGCATAAATATTTCTAGCTACAAAGAGGGCCTTAATCCTGCACGGATTACCTCTATAATCTCACTCTGTCAACACACCCAGGTTTGGCAGCCAATAATTCACATTGGAGGAAGGCTCTGCCTCCTCCCTTGTAGAAGTCACAGAGGAACACAAATGTCAATGAGGTACTGAATATTACTTGCTCCCCTCTAATCTCATTTCTTGGGTTGCTGGCCCTCAAAAATTGCTCAGAGATGGTGGCACATTTGTGGGGAGGTGTTACCTGGATTCCACTGTGTTGACCTGCACTTTCTGCCTATCCAGGTCCTTATTCAACTTCTGCAGCGGACACCTGATCTAATGGATCTGAGACAGCCACAGGGTTCCTCCTCTGAGAAAAATCAGCATCATCCTCACATCAGATATCACAGCAATTTTTGGTATACTCCATTTACAGCTTTATTTTCTTCTAGTTATTTTAAGTCTTACACAAATCATTGTATTTTTCTTACCTTTTTCCCCTAAACATTTCATTTTTCTCTCTTTCATATCAAGGAAAAATCCTGCAGGAAATAATCTCACTATTGGCTTTGTTAAACCATCATCCAAAATTTAACTGAAAATTGTATTCCCCATATATAAATCTGTAGAACTTTTTTTCTAGTTGTGGAAAAGACTGTATAGATTTTTTTTCCTGTAGATTTTTGGATATGAATCTATAAGATGACAGTAGGCTTCTATATAAATAGCATCAATTTTCTCTCTATTAAATTCATGGAAGTCTGGTTCTGAACTTTTGTGGGCTTATTCCTCTATTCAATTTTTCTTAATAGCTATGAAGAGATACCTGGGCTCTATTTGCCACAACAGCTAGACCATAAAGCAATTCAAGTGCTGCACTCCCAGGCCGAAGCGGACGTGCTCAAGGAGGCACTTCTCTCTTCCCATTTCCCAGGGAGTTTTCCCTCTGTGGAAGCAATCAGCAGCATTAAGCCCTTCTGGGGCTAGGGGCATGTGAGGTGCAAGCACCAGGGCTGCAGCAAGCTCAGCCAGCCACTTCGTGTATGAAAGAGCTGCATTTTGATCAGTAACTGAAGCGACATCGCGGGGACAGTTGAAAAGGTTGACTAATGAGTTGACTACTGAAACTGAAGGTAAAATATACACACACACACTTTTTAAAAAGAATCCTTTCCTTTTTCCAAACTAGATCCCAAAGGCTTCTCAGGTTAGATTCACAGACAGAAACTCCTTGCCACAGCCAACAATTCCTCCCATTCAGCCAGTCCCCCCAGAGCCAAGCCCAGCCAGAGATGAGATACTGGAGAGAGAAAGAAAAAAAAAAAAAAAAGAAAAAAGAAAAAAAAGTGAAAGAGTGAGAAAACAATATTCCCAGGTCCCCAGATACCTGGAATTACTAGCTGCAATAACATTTTCTTCACAGGCTACAGATCTTGTAATCAGATCTTGTAACAACGAGTTGCATTTGTACCGCGATTGTCTCTTTACCATACGTTCCAGGACAAGGATGGGCGGCAAATAACCATCAAGCACAATTTGAATTCTTGGACCAATCCACATTTCCAGAGTTTGACAGACAGCCTCCTGAGCAGAGAGCATAAGGACCAGGGGCACAGCCCACAGCTGATTTCCCTGAGCCACGTGCTAAGGGCAGACAAGGGCTGTCCTATACGACTAACAACGTGCAAAGACGCTTGAAGAGCAGCACCACGCGACCCATCTGGTTCTTACGTGGATGCGCCCGGTGGCAAGGGTGCCAGCTTCAAATTCCTAGAGGCTCCCAGCTTGCCAAGAGATTGTAGTCTTCAATCTTAATCGATACAAGTTCTAGAGATAAGCTAAATGGGAAAGAAATTGAACCCAGAACTAGTAAAGAAACCAAAATGATTGATGGAGTGGAGCTAAATTTCACTGTAGCAACTCTGCCTTTACTACTTAGGATATAAGCCTATGAGGTGTTCATACAAACTAGTCCACATTATATTAGAGAAATCATAATACATTAAATTGAACATTCTTTGTAAATATTTGATGTATTTCACAGCTGGAAAAATACTTCAACTGACTCATCAGAAGCTGCTGTTATTTCTAAGTTCTACAGGATTTCACACACAGTAAATTGATTTTTTTTTTCAAAACCAGCTGTGGTCACATCACAAAGTTATTCTAAGAAAATTACTAAACCTGCTAGTGCTGCATGGCAGTTAATAAAGGCTAGTTAGCTTTAGTTTTGCAGACAGCAGGGCCTGCCACACCACCTACCTATTCTGGGAGACAGGATGTAGAGAGAAGTTCAGTTGCTGAGGTCCACTCCATTAAGGAACATGATTCCCTAGAATCCCACATCCCACAGAAGCGACCAGCTTTAGCTTAAGAATGAAAATGCAACTCGTACAAACCCAAACTTTCATGCTAGCAAGCCTGTTTCTGGCTGCAAGCTCCCCTTTTGCCGGGCTCGCAGATCCACATAACCAACTATTGAGTTTGCCAAAACTTCTCTTCCAGCTGCCCCACCCCACCTTGGTGTCTCAGCCTGGGGTATGTGCTGATCTACAGCTCGCCCTCCTTACGAAGAGGAGGGAATTAGTTTCTGCTTCATTTTATGCCAATTGTCACTAGTTACTTTATCACTTGCTCAAGGAGACAGGCAGAACTAGGCAGGCACATATAGCCTAACAGCATCTTTGGTGCATAAAGGACAAATAAATACATGAAATTGCAGTTCTGTTATTAGTAACTCTAAAATGAACTAGCAGATGGAAAGTGTAACAGTCTCCCTGAGCCAGGCACTGCGGTACTATTGGAAGTCCTCTAATCAGATTTGTCTATACTCCTTTCCAGGACTGCAGAGTCTTGTCAGCAAAAAGTGTCCAGAAAACGCTAACACACAGCCCTTTGCGGTCAGTTTGGGGCTTCCATTTGAACCACCTTTTGCAACCTGTGTATCTCCTTCCAGGATAGGCAAAAAGAAAAGCACTTAAGTTTATTTTCAAGGTTAGTGACTGAATTTTAAAGGGTCTAAGAACTCCCAAGGTTGGAGCCAGCAAAGCAGTTCATGTATATTCTGGTCATTTACACTCTTCAGCAGGGACAGACAGCTATAGGCATCTGCTTTATATGTTAAGGAACAGCAAAGAAAGCAAAGGCTGGACAGCGCAGGCAAGTAAGAGCAGTGGCTAGTCAAGAGCTGGTTGTTTCCTTGACAGGTTGTTCACCTTGACAGAGGTGGTGAAAGGGGTACACAGAGATGTGTTTTCTGCAAGGTGCACTGCATCTTCATACTCATTTAGCAGAATCAAGTGCCAGTGTCCCAACAATCCACTCACTTTTATCAAGCAAAGCTGCTGTCTAACCTCTCTCGTTCTATTATTTTCAGATAGCAACATTTAAAAAATAAAAAAGCAAAACCAAAAAAAAACAACACACATACACACATCATCTCTTCCTTTTCCCCCCTCTCTATTTAATACTGCTAAGGAAAAATAATTTTGCCAGTATATAATGTATGAAAATGAAAAATATTCCTCACTTTGTTTATTATATATTCTCCCTTTCTCTACATGGACGTTCTTCCTGTCCTGACAACACATGCTATTGATGGTGAGCGAAGCACTTAAAAGTAAAAGGTCCTGAGGGGTTAGCAATATGTTTCTGTGGCATCGCCTTCTAATCCTTGGTATTTTTTCATTACCTCTGGTAGTTGAGTAGTACCTTTTGCAGGCAAAGGGATGCATTATTATTTGAATCACAGTGATTTCAACAAACAAAAGGACACTCCAATTCTGCTGTGTAGAGCAGAAGATCTGGCAGGGGGAAAAAAAATAGTAAAATGCCTTATTTTATTCAACCCAGAAAAGGCCTTGCAATAAACAAAGGACAGATTTCATTTACAAAAAGAAGTTTCCAGTACATAACTTCAGCATCTCACAAATATGGTAATATCGATGCCAAGAGCCCATGGGTTCCTTTCTCTGCTCCCCGGTATTTCCTAGGCTGTTTATTCCACACGCATCAGAGCACAGTCTTCACCACTACCTACATTTGCATGAAACATACAGCAGCAAAAATTCCCATAGCGTTCTCTTTTCCCCTTCCCACTCGGCACAGGCTTCCTCTTGCATGTAAACTGTTATTAGCATCTCAGATGGTTCCTTAATTTCCTATCAAGCAAGTCCTGGGAGTTACTTGGCCATTAGGAGACGGAGTAGTGGGAAACAGCTGCCTGTCTTCCATCCTCCCTTCTCCCTCGGGCTGCTCCCCCAGAGGTGCTGATGTGTGGGATGCTGGGATGCAACCACGCCTCCAAACACAGCTGCAAACTACCCAACACAACGGGCAGGACCTGCGAGGCACAGGAATGTTTTTGCCCAGGGTCCCCACGTGCCCCGAGAGCGGCGGCAGGAGACAGGAGGCAGCTCCATGTGGCTCGCTCCCAGGCGCTGCCGCTCCAGGGCCCCGGATGGGCGCGAGGTGCCGCGGGAGCAGCCCGGAGCACCGGGCGCAAGCGGAGCGCCACGTGCACGGGCGAGTTGCCACATCCCTCACAAAACGCACAAGCAGCCTAATTTGTTAAATAAGTTGCATGAAGCGGCTCCTCATCCATTCCCAAAATGGGAATCAGTGGGGTTCGATTGATTTATTCCTTTTCCATTTATCATTTTAAAAACTGCTGTAAAACCACAGCCAAGCCAATGCCGCTAGTTAACTTCGTCTATGCAGAAGCTGGGAGACAAAATGATTCAAACATCAATCTCTTTCTTTACTTTCTTGCTGCAAAATACAGTACTAAATTGCATGCAGTTCACCACAAGGCTAAGATGTAATGCTGTAGAAACTTCCGTAAAGCTTCAGCACCAAATTCAGCTCCAGTGATAGGCTCTACCGCAAGGTCCTCATGCTGTGGCAGGAGATGGTTTTGCTGAACAGCAGCAGCAAATCACTGACAATCAATAGCACAGTCCTTTAAAAGCATTCACAGTAAAAAAAAACATGCTAATGCTTTACATTATGTTTAGAAATAGCGCATAAATGCCCCAAGCGTATTTACAAAGCTTTGCTTAAGCACAAAACCTAACCGCATAGCAGTTATAGCTGAGGGGGCTTAAGGAAGTTTCAGAGAGGCTCTGGCAACCGTGCTTGAGGTACGCACCGGCCGCGCTGCACCCAACCGCAGCAGAAGGGCATCCCCGGGCACGGGAGCGGGCGAGCACCCGCGCACGGCGCACGCGCGGGGTCAAGGCCTCAGCCGCGCTCACCAGCAACGCGCCACAAGGCGCTTCGCCGACCAGCGCGAGGACTCCAGGAGCGCGCGCGCTGCGCCGTGGCCCTGCGGGCACACACGTACGTGCTGGTCGGCACAGCTCCCCGGCGGGGGGATCCTGCAAAGCCCTTTCAGGCATGTGAACGTGAGCCAAGACATCGCATATTAACATCTACTTTTAGGACAGCATCACAACAAGGTGCGTGTTCTACAGAAACCATGATCTCCATGGCTTATGCTTCTGTCTCTCTTGCTTTTGGCATTAAATACCTATGGTCAAAGCACTGGCGAGCAGGAATGGCGGAGCAGATTCTGCTTCTGCGGTCCAGAGGTTGGAGCACAACTCTTAATGCCTGAGCACAGTGAGAAATATTTTGTCCTGTGGTTCCCAGAGAACCTGGAATATTCTGAAGACAGTTATGTGCTTTACTTTTAAGTGGAAAGAGGTGAAATACTAACACGGCTCATCTGGAATTTACTATACACTTACAAAATATACTCCAGGTAAAGGCAAAAGTACAACATGTACGTGTGAGATATATACACACACACACAGACCACACACACAAACCACAAGCCACTTTACAGCGCTCATGGAGGAATCCTGCTACTAGCTAATCAAGGCGCATTATTTGCCCTAAGAGCCACTGTGAGCATGACCAGCAGAAGAGAACTCAGGATGGAATTTTACTACCTTTCATCTAGATTTACAGAGCAATGTCCACCTAATGACCATGGTACGAATCACAGCCCCCTTTAGCAGAGGTCATTTTCTACACATAAAGAAGAAAAAACAGCTGATCTCTGCAGCAGCATCTCCCCAGCGCAGTGCCCTCCATGCCCTCCGCCCCAGGTTCTTGGTCTCTCCAGCAGGACTATGCCCTTGCACGCGCTGAAGGTTGTCACATGCAGGATCCAGGTCCAAATCCGAAACAGCTACGGCAGCCAGTCTACCCATTTCTCTCTTACTGAGCAGCATAAGAAAGCAATAAATTATTTTCCCCTCCTTTTATCTTGAGCGTCAGCCCCTCTACAGTTGAATTCACCAGCCTTTCCATGCATTAGAGTCTATGCCTGGCTTCAGTAGAATAGATGCAGATGACGCAGAACTGAATGAGAGGTTAAAAATACAGAGAGAAGTTACGTGACTGCAGACTAACAATACACGTGCATGCTCATACACGTATATATTTTATATCCTCGGTACCTCACACCTTCCCAATTACTCATGTAACTATTTGGCAGTATAATTGGCAGGTACACATGACCAGTATTTTTCTATGGCATTAGTTTTCACGTTGAACCTCTCTTGTTACGGGGCGGGGGCAAGTTAAAGACATACAAAATCCCAGTACGCTGCAATGGAAGCTTTTTGTGTGTCTGTAAATCTACACAGCACCAAGAACTGCAAACAACTGGAGCCTCTGTGTACTGATATAGCAGACCTGAATATATACTTAGGTTTTCAAGAACTACTTCTGCGACAGGAATTAAGTCATGGTTTTGCCCATTTCAGACTAATGCCTTCTGTCCAGCTGCTTAACAAACTACCAAGAATACTCACCAAGGGCACCATGTTGAAGGTCATGTCATCTTACAAGTATTTTAATATAGAGGCTAATTCTTTAGAAGTAGAAACTCGTACTCGTGGTAATACAGTACCAGCTTTATATAATACCTGTATATTAGAAATGCACTCTGGTATTAACAAGCAGAGAAACAAAAACAGAAGAACTGGTTGAAAGTAAGATTGGGGTAGCATGTTAGGACAGCAACCTATTTATTGTCTTTTAATAAACAAAGCAAGAAATCAAACTTCACTGGGGAAGATGTGTTAGATGTACTCAAATTTCACTGGGGAGATATGTGTTAGATGTACTCAAATCACTTGATAAGCACCTGCCACTGTAAATTGCCCTCTTGGCCACAGGCTTGACCTGTTCCGCCACGAACACTCAGAGCTCTGGACATCATTTTCTTCCCTATTGTTCAAACTCACATTTGGCACCATCTCAGTAACGAAATAACATCACTACCAAGAGCCTTCTCCTTCAAGAACCTTGCCACAACCACAAATGTCACCCCTCTGAAAAAGAGCAAAAAGTTCTCAAAGTTAGCCACAAATAGAAGAAAAGAACATTTTCAAGGGAAGCTCTAGGTGTGAGTCACCCAATGTTATGGAAAACACCAAAATATTCTACAGTCAATGAAACTATACCTATTTGTTATGCAAAGACATTCCACAAACAAAAGAGTAAAAAAAAAATTAAACATTCTGCTTTGAACTGCTTATGCATTTCTTGTAGAAGCAGATACCCTAGCAATTTCAGAATATTAAAAAAATAAGTTAATAGAACAAAAATTAATTAAAATAGGTCAGCTGAGTACATAAATGACCACACATTCTATGTAAAAACTAGAATGGGCACATAGAAATCACGTCAATTTTATACAGAAGTTATATCCATGTCTAGAGTATATGTAATTATACAATTTGTCACGCCTAAACTTGTTTTTATAATTCTCTTTATATTAAACGTATCTCAAAAGCAGGGTTTCTAAGCCACAAGGCAAGATTACTTTTTTTCTCTCCATTTTATTCTGAAAATAAGTTGGGATTCCATACTTAAATGATTTAATACAACAGATTTTCACCTCTTTAAAGTGTCACATGGCTTAAAGATACCAGCGTTCAAGAGCTATAAAACCTTTCATGTGCATTTACAGTTATTAGCTTTTCCCTTTTCTTCTCAGGCCCTCCAAATTCCTGTCACAAGTACAGTTTGAAACAAATGCAATGTTCTCCTCTTGCCTTCTCAAAGGCTAAAGTGATGCTTAAAAAAACAAAAACACTAACAAAGCCACAGTTTTGTTCTGCTCAAAACCAAATCAAAGTAAATAACGAAGTATGTGCAAGTCTCACACTGTTCTGTTATCAGGACTGAATTTATTACTTTGATGAGCTGGAGTTTACCACTTACTTCCCACTGCTACTTGCTTTGAAAATCCACAGTCAGGAGTGTCTTTCATGCCAGAATGCTAAGATTCACTTTTTTTTTTTTTTAATGGCCAACGGAGGTCACTATAGGAATGCTATTAGAAGCAGCTACTTCTCCTTCCATCCACATTTCCTAAACAATCCAAGACAAATTCTATTTTCTATATTATCCTAAAAAGTCTAGATCCCAAACCTGCTTATAACCATATGATTCCAGACACAGGAACTATCTGAGTTTGTAAACACATGCCCATTTTCAGGATCTGCATTCTTCAAGGATAAAAATTGACATTTCTTTTGCTATGCTAACGTTCTAAGGACTACAAGAAATAGACAACTGTTTAATGCCTGTTGTCTTGATGTCACGTTGACAAGTCTACGCATTACTTCAATAACTAAAGGTGACATACTCTATACTAATCACCTGTTTGCTCCCAAAGCTTCCAGGGATCTCATATCCTACCCTTCTCCCACCCTTGCAGTAGCCAACAAATTTTTATTCTAACAGAATCACATTGCAATGATCTGAAATATTTAACCACTTTCCATAATAATTTCTCTTCCATAATTATTTAAGGGTCCTAGGACTTCTCAATAATTTTCCCAGCCTGTGGCCTCCCGGTCCCAGCACAGGCCGCCAAGGCACCTCCTTTCTGCCTGCCTGCTCATGGAAACCAGTGCCACAGTCACACATTGCACAAGCTGAATCGAGTCCTTCATTTTGCAAGGGAACACGGTCAGCAGCAAACACTTCCCTCATCGATTTCGTCTCGCCTTCGCTTTTTCATTTGCTAGAAAACAAGGGCAGTTGCATGTTCCAGCCCCGGAGAACACTATGCTGCCACAGAGATATAAGAGTCAGCTAGAAGCAGTGCGAGTCCCTTGACACACGGAGCCTTCTTTCTGCTCGAGTCAAGACAAACAAGCCAAATATGATTGAACTGCATTCACCTGCTCCCTGGAACAAAAAGTAATGTGAGATTATCGCTTCAGAGCCCTATTTCTGCCAGCTTTATCTGAACTCCAGTACTATTTGCTTACACATTGTGCAGTGCTCAAGGATGACTGCATGAAAAAATGATTTAATGTGCAAGCATTATTAATAGTATCTGGAGGAGGCTGTTCTTGCCTTAAAGAGTAGTTAAATGCATGTTGGACACACTCTGGGGAATTCTGATCTTATTCCAACAAAACATCTTAAGAGGTTGAAGCTCCTCATATGCTTAAAACTGAGTGCATGCTGCAGCTTTAAATAGCTCCGCATATGCTTATAATTAACTCTGTGGCTATTTTTGATTATTGGATTTTTGTGAAAACTGCAGGAGACTTCACAGACTTGTCATAGACTGCAGCCACTCAAGAGAGAAATCAGGCAGCCCCTATTAGTGACACTGAAGACTGTTTAGGTCTGCTAACAGCAGAAGCTCAAGCAATAGGAGGAGACAATTTTACAGCGCCTGCCTAACGAAACAACGGACCGTCCTGGCGGCGAGCAGAACAGCTAACCCGCCAGGGATCACCTCGCTAGGCGGCTGGATGCCCCCCAGCACTCGCGCTGCCCGGGCTCTCACGTGCTCACCTCGTTGTGACCACCCGAGGCGTCTGCGCGCCCAAGCGCAAGGGCCGTGCGTGCAGCGACGCGCTGACGGGGCGCAGGGCCCGGCGCTGACGCACGGGGACTCTGCAGCTGCAAACGCCACTGCAGCCCCTCGGGCACGCACGCCCAACCTCGCTGGCCAGGAGCCAGACGCACGCGAAGGCACGGACGCCAGCGCAAGGTTACAAGGCTCCTCCAGAAAGTCTCCCCCGCCACCATGACAGCCTCCCAGCTACCTGGAACTAGGACGGTTTTCCACTCCTGAGCATACTTTTTTCGCCACAACAACACGTCCACACCTTTTCTTCTACACCGCATGGCGGGAGCACCTATCCCTATTTTATAACGTGATGTCTAGCACAAAGCCATGCTAGCTTTCTGTGCAGGCAAATGGCTTAAAAAGGACATTCGGTTCAAACAAGTTCTCGTTACCAAGTTGATTCCAGTTTTGTTGACACACCGTCTCCGCCATTTGTACAGGAAGAGGGATCAGCATAAATGGAAGATTGTTGGGTACACGGGGCCTGGAAGGGCTTTTAAGGGAAAAGAACTATTACTGTTACTTGTGGCAAATTTAAGTTTTTGTTTTTTTTTTTTAAAAAAAAAAGGATTATTAAAAGTAACAAGCATGTATAATTTTGCCTTAACACATCTGAGATGAAATTACTATTTTACTCTATTTTACTGACCAAAATATACCCAGAAAGTTCAAATGCAATAAGGGATGTATGCCATTTCATTCCTTACTCCCCAAAGTCTACTCACTAGCATGGACAGATATTGACGTACGCTTCACACAGAAAAACCAGACGTCTATAGGTCCTGGTGCTCACGAGCACAGAAAGAACCTTTCAGTTTGTAGAGCCAGGACAAAAGAAATGGTACCATGGTGGGAACAGGAGAAGTGAATCCTTCTTCCCTGGAGAAAAGTTTATTTTCAAGTGCTCTAGCACACATAGACATTTGGGAATTGAGAAAGGATTTAGACTAAATACAGTTTGACTGAAAAACAAAAATAAAACTTTGGATTCATGGGAAAAAAATGCATTTAACTCATATAGAAACAGTTATATGGCCATGCATAAACCTCTCAAAAACTCCTTTTTCATCTTTTGGTCCTTGTAGGCCTTTTAACAGGGCTCCATCTCACATTAATATCAAATCTAACAACTTTGTTGTTTTAAGAACAGCTTCATGGTGCCAGCCACACTGAAAACATCCAGTTCTCTAAGGAAAAAGACATCTTAATGAGCAGTCAGCTCTGCGCTCCCTCTTATTGACATGCACAAAAGAAAACTCTCGCTTTTAATAACAGTACTTCCTTTCATGCAAGGATAGCGGACGATTTCAAAGGATAAATAATTCATGGCCCTCCAAGCTCTGAGAATAAATTTGTTCCTTTTCCATTTTGCTTTTCTTCAAGATATGGCATCTTAGGGAGGCAGCCCGCTCCTCGCGGCTGCGGATCTAAGCGCGCTCCATGTTTCACTCCCCATTGCAAGCAAACAGTAAGATCAACGGGCAAGCGCCGAGCAGCTTTTCCCACCCGGCAGGGCCCGTGCCGGCCGGGCGGCCTCTTGGCACATCCCATCTCCTGGGCAGCAGCAGCCGACGGGGAGCTGGGGAGTGCGCTCAGAGCGCTCGCGCACGCAGGTAAACCCCCAATAAGGCATCCAGCTAATTAAGTCTGATCGTATCAGCGGCTGGTGACCTAGAGCCCTGTCTCCGTTCTTTTAAGTTCTAACTAAACTCCAAGGGGATAATATAATGGAAAGAAAAAGACACACACGTGCGCGCACTGTGGACCAAGTTGAATTAAAAAGTGCAACATACTCTGTCTTTTCAAGCTGGGTTGCATCATTTATACAGATCTAAAGCTGGAGGGAATAATAAATGAAAATACAAAAAGAAGAAAAAGAAAGAAATAGAGAATGAAAAAAGGAACCAGCAGCTATAGTGCTGATGCCCAAAATTGAGCGTGGCTCCTCTCATGCCGAAGCATCGCACCATTCCCAGTCAGCTTGTCCTTGGTAAAGGATCCAAAACTCAGTTTCTAGACCCTGTTTTCCTGTGATCCTGTTTGTTGGTAATATGGCAGGAATCACTTTGCCTCTCATTTACTCTTGCATCATGAAAGGGAGACATAAGAATGTAAAACCTGCCCCTTGGCCTGGCCCGGCAGGTCAGAGCCGCATCTGGCCCAGATGACGCTGTGAGGAAGGGCACGATCCCTGAGGACGGCACAGGAGAAGAAAGGGCAAAACTAGCATCCCCACCCATCCTGCCCGATTATGGCCCAAAATACAGTCAGCACCGCCTTGTCCAGGCGCCGTTTGCATTTGCTGAACAACAGAGCTCTCAGTACGCAGTGCTAAGAGCTCCTGCAGCGTCCGGAGCGGCATCGCTGCCAGCAGCCACAGAACTCCGCACGGAAACAGCTCCGCGGATGGCGCGGCAGGATTCTCTAATGATAATTTTAAGCAACATACCCCTCTTCAGGAGGCTCCGAGTGCATTAACGTGACTGATTTGCTGACCAAAGAGGCACTAGTGTTATTTGAAACTTATAGCTAGTAAGTGCAAAGTAATGCTGTGGGTAGAGGGGAAAAATAATAAAAATCACTATGCAAGCAGTAAGTCATTAATTTTCACCTCAGTTTCACCTCAGTGGATGAATTATTTGCAGCAACATCAGCATAAGGCAGCATGAATAAAATAAAAAAAAAAACACTGCCCACCATTTTCTTTAATGACTGTTGTCAGCCCTGCTAATCCACTTAAGAGCCCACTGGAATGTATAAGAAAACCCAAGATGGAGATGGGGTCTCCACAAATACAGTCCACCCTCATAACCGAGCGCGCTGCTTCTACGCCAAATTCATCAAATAGTGCAGTGGTATCCACAAAACTGCAGCTTCCACAAACATGATGTTAAGAAAGGAGAAAAAGAAAAAGGCAGAGGAAGAAGTGCTGGCACAAGTACCAGCACCAGGTAGCACCAACAGGTAGTTGTTAGCAGGTAATTCTGCACCTAAAGGATTTTACTTTCTCAGTCCTGCTCCTTTTCTAGGAGAAAAGGGGAGGCCACCAAGGGGCACAGCCTCCCATATTGCTCACTAAAGACCATCTCTGTCACCCAAACTGTCTGCTTTAAATTCATTCACCTCATGCTAAGCCTACAGTATGCACAGCAATTCAAAGACACTGGGTTTTCAGCACCTTACACCCAATCCCCAAAGATACAGTAAAAAAGCCTGGAGCTCTATATTGTTCTTTTCCCTCAGTAATTAAGAAGAAAAAAAAAAAAGCCTCAAGTATGACTTTCTTAGTATTATATATTCCTAAGCAATTTGGCACATTCATTTAATTAAAATCTAAAGGAGTTACTCCACAGCTCCGGACCCAGAAGAGCTGGGCAAAGGGCAACTTCATGCTGCTGAAGAGACAGGGAGCAAGTCTGGCCAGCACCGGCACCGCTATAGCAGAGCTGTGCCACGTGCAAGGCTGGATTCTCTACCCTGATCTGACCTGGGCCAAGGAGTGCAGCAATTCATGAGAAATTAATTTCAGCAGATAACGGGAAAGACCTTTGCTTCCCAGAGTGCGCGAGCTTTGGTAGGGCACCAGAGCGCAGCTAATTAGAGCTGCTTCTTCCTCTTTTAGACCTGGACATATCAAGCATGAAAAGGGGTTAGGAGAAAAAAGTTTCCAGGCAGATATCAATTTCAGTCGCTTAACACAAATTTCTGTCCCACATTCAAATTCTGCAACAAAAAAGCACCTGGAAAATCACTCCTAGTGAGCACACCTGTGCCACCTTACCACACATGCAAAGGGCCATTAGCGGCAGCTGGGTCGGTGCCTAGGGCTGGGGACAGGCAGCAGCTCGCTCCAGCACCCACGGAGTGGCCGCTACCACGTGCAGCAAGGGTGACTCCCTGACTTGCACCGGCCACGCCACCGGGCCCGGCGACACGCGCGCCACGTGTCCTGCGGTTGCACAGCTCCAGCCTCTTTCACGAGTGCAAGGCACGCATGGGGCATCTGACATACTGATGCACTGATTTCATTGCGTGTTTTTGCTCAGGGCTCCTCAAAAGAAAATATACAAAGTTTCACATGCAGCTGCCCAGTTTCTCCGGTTTGATGTTTTAAGTCTTTCAAGATCTCAATTTCTCTCCTAAGCCACTTCTGCCCAAGCCTCCAGCACTTCACTATCAGAGGAAAGCAGCTACAACAGCACGGGGTAGCCAGGTGCCAGCTGCCGCAGGTCTCCTCAGATCTTCCCTTGTGTAGAAATCCCTTCAAGTATTGTCTGAGGAAGAAAAAGTCTTTTCAGGTTAAGTGCTCCTTCTATTGAATTAGTTTTAGGGCTTTGCTCTCAAAAGGCACTCAGGCTTCAGAAACAAGAGGCTGTGAAAGAGCGTGTCCACTTCTGTGCTTGCTGTCCAGTTACCGAGCAAGTCAGTCCCCATCGCAGCCATATTTGCAAAAACCTGAGCCTGTTCTATGATTAATATCATTGATTTGCCTCCTTTGTACATAGGCTAACTTTCTTTTCTAGTTGAAATGCCAAAACAGAGCAAGTTTTAAGATGACAGGTTTGAAATGCTCTGGATTAAACAAACAAACCAGCAAATAGGAATTTATCTGCAGAGCTCTAGCTGGGAATTGTAGGACTTCAGAAGGTGTTTGCACATTATAAGTTTGCTGAATCTGACTCTGGGCCTCATCAGAAGCCAGATGAAACCTGCCCTATGCTTGCTACCCATGGACCCTGATCCCGATTTCACTGAGAATTTAACCATTTCCAAGAGCAAGTCAGATCTGGAAAGCAACTGATTCCATTAGAATAATTAAATAAGAAAAACCCAAGAACTTTCTGAACAGTCTTGAAGAAGTTGGAACCTTTTCCCTGAAATGTATTAAAAATAGTTCTGAAAACACTTAGACCAAAGAAAATAATTTAGAGCATTTCTCTTAACCTGTAAGAGCCTGTTAGTGTTGGTCTTGGATCTAATCAGTTGGACATGAAACAGCAGGGAAAGTAAAATATTTTTTTTCATCATTTTCAAAGTTATTGTTCACTCTGTGTAAATTACCTGCTCTCACGTGTCATTTACAAAAAAAAACCTACAGAAAGAGAACACCAAGACTGAATCTTGATAAGCAGCTTAGACAGTTCTTATAGAGATCTTCTAGGGATGGAGTTGAGTTGTGAGGAATAGAAGCAGGTCTAAAAATAAATGTGCTCCAGAACCTTCTTCATGTTCAGGCCAATCCGTCAAATTCAGTGAAAACTTTGGACGTGCAAGAAACCCGCACTTGCTTCTCCCCTGCGTATTCCTTAAAAGGATCTGTAATTAAAGCAGGAGAGAAGCAGCTTGACATGCCTACCTTTGAAGCTTGCTATTACCACATTTAAGGGAGAACAGAGAGAATTCATGCCCCCGAGCAAAAAACCCAAACACAACAAGGATTATTTAACAACTATGTGTTTAAGCTTCCTGCTAAAAGAGGCATTTTGCATTGTAGCTGTTTTGTGGGCCGCAGCACCTGGCCATTAGATGTTACTGCGGGCTCCAGGCAGGTTTCCAAAGTATACCTCAGCTGGGTAAAAAGTGCAAGCCTGATTTATAGGCTATAAGTGAAGCTAAGAAGAAGCTAAGAATCAAGCTGAAGGGCAGCTTGATTTTGATGATGCTCATAATAGCAGGAGCTAAGACGACTCACTGGCTCGTCCCCTCCATGCACTTACATACAACAGTGCAATGAGTCACTGCACAAGCACTTCTCAAAAGAGTGAAATCTGCCCCAGAAAGAAGAGAAGCAGCAGCAGTACATAGGAAAAGCCGTACTCATGGGGCACAGATGGCAGCACGCAGGGTGCGACTCCTCGCCGCCCTCGAGCAAAGTCACAGCAGAGCTCGCACGCCGCGACGCGCTCAGGGCCGCGTGCAGCTCCCTTGTGCTAATTGGTAGAGTTTGTTGCTGGAGAATTTTCTGCCCTCATCTCTGGGCCCACCTCACTGAGTCAAAACAGAGCCCTTAAAGACAGCAAGGACTGAAACTACAGGTTATGTTAGCTTAAAATTTTGCTAAATTCCTGCACTTTGCAGGTCACTCCTCCTGCCTTTATTCACACTCCCTGAGAATTTTCATTTTTGTTTGCATTAGGCTTTTAAACCTATGGCTCTGATATACTTGGTAGCAAGCTTGTTATTTCACAATTATCCCCAGAGCTGAAGGCTAGGGAATCAAAGGGGGGGCTCCAAGGTCATGTTTTCATTAGAATTTACACAGGAGGAGGACAGTGAAGAACACTCTAAGTGTAGCAAAGAGCTTTCAGGAACCAAGACTGACAATTTAAAACCAAATAAAGGTGGATTTTTTCCAAGTTTTCATATTTCAATGTGAAAGTTACTTCAACACAAGCATTTTCAGGAGAAATAGGGAAGCAAAGGGAGTTGAGCTGGGAAAAGCAGTACGTAAGAGAAAGCGGAAAGAGAAATACTCTATTTGTTACCTATATAACACTTGCAGATGCTGGAGGGGGGGAAAAATAAACGCACCCAAAACACCCAGGAAAAGCCCAGCTAAAAGTGAGAGATGCAGCTCTATTGACATGGCTGTATGAAAGTGCTCAAAGCACTCCAGAATGGTGCTGATGATTTCCTGAGCATCAGTGCCTATTCAGAACAAGTTTAGAAAGGCCATAGAGCATATAAATATGCACTTACACTGTGCCCAGCTCACACAGCTTTATGCTGCAGTGGTGAAATTCAGTCTCCCAAAATGGAAACTTGTGACAATATTATGTAAGCAGCTCCACAAATCCCTATGGATTCCCGGGTATGTTTCAAGAACACAAATTAACAACAGTGTGTATAAATGCCTTCTCTGTAACGTCTGATGACAGATTTGGTAAAGAAGCATTTCAAAGATAACAAAGTTTTTGTTTATTTTTGTCAGAGATGCGTTTGCTCACAACAAGGAGGACCTTGTGTACTACACCAGCACAAACCACGTCACATAAGAAAACACAGCTTTGTGGTAATTACCAGAATATGAGTTGCTTCTTAAAACAGAAAACATAGAAAAGTTTATTTTAACTGAGGCTGAAATTGCTTGCGTACCATGGCTCACAATTGTAACAGCAGGTGCTTGGCCTGCATACAGATTTCTAAACAAGCTGTTAATATATTTACTGAGATCACATTATGATTGATTGTTAATTCATTTCTTATGTGACTGAATCAATATTCAAAGTCTACCCTTAAAGCCCCCTGTTAATTATGCAGAGAGATGAATGGTCTTATGGGTTTAGCTTTGTCAAAACCAGTTGCCCCACCTGACAGAGATTAATTAGGAAAAGATTTATAAGCACAAAGGAATTTGTCACATTTCCTGAGGAAAAATGGCTTGGGTGATGACAATTATTTTCTAATGAATATAAATAATATATGTGGCTGTAGTCTCTTGAACTAGTCATAAAACTTCCGTTCAAAATAAGGAAGAGACAGAGAAATAAACTCAGGGCTACAGTAGATTTCTGTGGAAACATGCTGAATCAGATTCCTCCTGAGATTGCTTAAACCTCATATTTCCTTATTTAAGCCTACAGTCCTTCCATTTTGTTTTACGAGATTCTTGCCGTTCACTCAGGTAACATTTCAAATCCACAGTAACTGGTTGGTTGATAGGTATTCCAACCATTCCCATCCACTGGCTTTTTATATGCCAGGGGGGAAAAAAATCAGGTTACAGCAAGAGCAGGTCCGTGTTGAGACTCAGTCCCCAGGGAGCTGGAATTTGGCACTGCTCAAGGGAAGACAAGGAGCACCCAGTGCGGTACTGCGGGGTGGCCAGAAAGCAGGAGAGCCCAGAGCCGAGAGAGCTCGTGTGGGAAGAATAGGAATAAATGAATGTACAAGGGAGGATAATTAATGTAACAATTCATGTAACAAACAGCACACAAAGGCCTTTTGTAGGAAAGGAGTTTGTTTTGGTTGCATTACAGTGACTTAGAAGGACACAGGAGGACCTTAACCGGTGCCCCAGCCACCTCCACCCTGGGCAGACCTAGGGGGCAGGTGGGCAAGGTGCCCAAGTTGGCTCTGCTGCCAGCACAGTTTAGAGCAACCCCAGGGGCTGCAGCACAGTGAAGAATCCATCCTGCTTTTCCAAATGCAAGAGGGGGAGAAAAAGGAAAAAGAAAAGAAACAAAGCCGCGATTCATGCAAACAAGAGAATTTGCTCTTTTCCTTCTGCCCACTTACTTTATGCAGCAATCTGCTTTTTTTTGCCATTTTAGTAGTAACTAAACAACAGCATTGTTCCTCCCCCATGACAAACAGGATGAATGAAGCCTGGCCTCCAACACATTTGTGTTCTCTGCCCTTTGCCCATCTCTGTTTTCTTCCCTTTCTGTAACCCCCAGCTCCCAGGAATGAGCCTGGGGTTGTTGCCCAGGGCCTGGCCCTATGGCTGTACCTCTCCTTCCTTTCCCCTGTTGCTTTTAAGACACCTACACTGTGTTTTATTTAGGTTGCAATTGCACCCCCTCCATTTTCAAAGATGATGGGACAGGCAGGAAACATACAGACAAACTGCACCATTGTGTAAGGCCTTATTTCCCAAGGAGGCCAGCCCAAAAGCACATACACAGCACACATTTCAGGTTCTCGAGCACAGGTGTACATTAGTTTTTTTCCCTCAGCAAAGACAAGGCTAGATCATCAGAAGAATCAAATCAAAATGTACAGGGAATATATACCTTCTGCACAAGTGATATTAAATAGGGAATTAATCAAAAGCAAAGAAAAGCAACATCAAGAAAATGAATCTATCAGCCAGAAATCAAAGTTTATCTCATTTTCCATCTAAGACTGGCAAAACTTCAGCAAAAAAGCTCTATCAGCCAGTCCTTGGCATTTAAACCTGCTGGATGTCTCTTCTAGAGTAACCAGTGTTCGATCTTCCAGGTCAGTTCCCATTGGCCTTCAAGAAGTACAAAGCTTAACCTACACCTGGTTATCAGGTATGCCAAGCCTTCAGACATGCAGCCAATCTCCCCCCTTCATCACTGCAACAATTAGCTTAAACTACTTATTTATTCATGGAAAGTAGAGACTGTCCTGGCAAATCCCACTTCAGCAAGAGCCCGAACCATCAGACCATGCAGTCATCCTGAACTTTCACTACCAGCTCTAATGCATTTAATATATATGTTAATAATTCATTGGCGGGGGGGCAGGGGGGGAGAAGGGGAAGAAACAACTTTGACTTTATAGCAAACAAAACAAGTTTAAATTGGGAGGCAACCCAAAAAATACTTATGCTTCTACTAATACTAATGTTTCCTGACCTATTTAAAAAAACTTTGGCTCAGATTTAGAAGTACTTTAGGTCTTTAGGTATTAAATTACAAATGAAACATTAAGGTCACACGTACACAGTCTGTATGTTTATACAGGCTTAATTTTTAATTTATGAAAGACATAATTTAAGAAGTCTATTTATTTGAACAAAAATAAGCACAGCCATAAGAAAAGTTTGATACCTCATGACTTCTCATGTTTTATGCTTCTCCGGATGAGTTTAAAAGATTTTTGTCATTTGTGCTAATCCTTCATTACAAGATTTTGCCTTTAGCTCTATCACTAATATGCATCCCAGCAGGACTCTATGGCACCAGACCACGTTGTCACCTTTCCCTTCCCACTGAGATCACCATCGACACAGAGCAAAGCACAGGGATAGCACAGCTTTAGGCTTAAACGCTCATACCTTCCTATGAAAAATTCAGTTTTCCTTCACTGTGGCTAATACACTTTTTTTTTTTTTTACACTACCATCAATAACCCATCACAGCAATCCAAGTTACACTCCTCTGTTCTGAAAGCATTTATCTATATTCACTTGTCCAGCTGGATCTCCACCATCTCCAGCACACTCCTTACAAAAGCTCCAACCACCGTATTTCCCCCTTTGGAAAATAAAAGCAGTGACAAACTACAAACATGTACAGTAGAACAAGAGGAAGATTCTACTACAAATCATAGAATGCTTAAGGTC
>WBNA01000033.1:2747654-2804643 GCA_013398345.1 Nothocercus nigrocapillus | reverse complement strand
CTGACATTTGGAACCCAGCGCCAGCCCAACCCTGCGGGCCTCAAAACAAACTGGTTTTCCCAGATCCTGGCTGCAGCACAGGTTGTCCCACGGAGGAGGGGAAGGGCCAGCACAGAGGCAGGAGACCACTACAGCAGTGCTGGTGGTTATAAAAATGGTGGTTAGGAGAAAAGATGAGATGAAAGCCCACCCTACACTGTGTGAGCTTGTGAAATAGGATCCCTAAACTATATTTCCCAGAATTTGCTCCAGTCCTTCCCTCCCCATGCCTGGGGCTGGTACCACTGCCCTGTGTTAACTCCCCTGCTCTCCCGTCGTCCAAGCCCATTATGCCACATCCACATGCCAGAGAGGGGTCCTCGGCATTCCGGCAGCACTGCAGGGAGCATGCTGGTGGCAAGGGCAGCTCCGCAGCCTGCGGAGCAGAGCAGAGCATGCACCAGCTAGGCAACACCCAGGGCGAGCGCCAGGTGTCTACCGCAACACTCCAAACACTCCAAACCTCTCTAATTTCTTAGGGGTTTTTTTTTTTTCCCTCCTCCCCTCCAAAAACCCTTCTCCTTTTGAAATAAAGCTTGAGATCCAGGGAAAATGCATTAAAAAAAATATTTTCATCCCATCATCTAATCAGACCCATTACGAGTTTCAAGCAGCGAGTGTTGTTTCACCGCAGCTAGGAACTCCTCCTAACGGGAAGACGACTATTTATCTAAATCCCGCACAAGTGCCCTCCTCCGCAGGAGGAACTGCCTACAACCGAAGCAGCAGGCTGGGATGTCAGGACCTGTACAAGGCGGGCGGCAGAGCGGCCGCAGAGGCAGTGCTGGGGGCGGCAGCGGTGCCAGTGCCGCGCACGGGGCGCCTTCCCGCATGGCGCGGGCCCCTGGCAGGAGACGGGCACGAGCAGCACCCCAGGCACCAGCCCCACCAACCTGCCTTGCAGCCAAGGCCCAGCTTGGCCCTGGGAGTGGGTGTCTGCATACAGAAATGGACCGTTCAACGTGCACCAAAACCCATGCAGAACACCCTTCCTCTTGAGCTCTCCCTCCGCCCAGCTCTGCCCCTTTGGAGCCCTTCAGCAAGGGCCAGGCTTCCGTGTTCAGCTTTCATCAGCAACCTGGGCTCTTTTCGACAGAGCCACACGTAGCACGCAACTTTCCTTTTCTTCTCGAAGGCTTCAGCCAAAGCCCGAAGTCAATTGAAAGACGACCAATGACTTCAGTAGGTTTTGGCTCCAGCCCTAAATGCACGCCGGATGCCAGACATGATGACTGCTTCTGTATATGTCTCTGGGAAGCACTTAAAAATTGAAATGAGGAAAGGGAAGAAGAGAGCAAGTCTGCGTATATCACGCGCTGTATGTGCAGCCGGCTTCAATAAATTTCAGAAGCAGCACACACGCTGGGAGTTGTTTTCAATCAATAACGCCGGGGTTGAATTGTTCACCTGCCACCTCATTACTGCCCCCCAGCAGAGGTGGAATTATCTTTTAGCCTCAAGGTTACTTGCAAACTAAGAGTTACATTTACAGAAACATCTATTTGCCGGCCTTTTATTTTTTCCTTTATTTCCATTACAGGCAGCAGCAGTGTTTGACACCCACAAGGACCCTTCTCAGCAAGACATTATATATCACTCCACAGAAATACATAAATGACAAATTATCCCCGATAGCATTGTGTCTCTGCTGACCTGCTCAAGGTTTAAAGGCAGCTGGCAATTAAATGCCATGGCTACAGACCTGTTAAAGGCTTAGGCAGAGCTGTACTTATATTAAGCAAAGGGAATTGTACCTAGTAGTATTTTGCAGATGTATTTCTCAAATGAATTTGAACAGAATTCATTCTTTCACCTCCCCTGTTGAAGTCATCTCCCCATCTCTCTCAAGTCCTATTGCCTAACAAGCTGCATTCTCACTTGCATTGGCAACTGCCTAAGTGAAGCACATTGCTTTCTCCCACCCCACACCAAGCAATTTGCCAGGGACTGATAAAGTGGAAGGGTACCTCTTGCCATGAACCTGCAACAACTATAGACTTGTAAACAAAACTACGCCGAGGAGCTTTACAAAGAGCTGGGGCCCATAGATGCTATGGAAGCTAAAACAACTGACAGTCTGGCTTTTTGCCCTTCTTTTTTTAATCAAATGAAGTGATGCTGCAGGCCATATAGGCTGGTTACTAAAGGACTACACAGGACTTGGGCTAAGCCTCCTCTCACCCTTGACTCTCCCCAAGCATCCATAGGCAACACACCACAGCAGATACCACAACTACTCTAACGTCTTTGCAAGGGAACCATCCAGGGTGGAACAGAACCGAGTAGCAAGCTCTGGGACGTCTGGAAAAAAGTGCATCTCTAAGTTCAGTTCTAAAGTGTTCCCAGAGAATAACGTAATAGACTGAGGGACACTTCTGACCAAAGATATCCTTTTGTACAAGGGCAATCATCCAAACCTCCTGGAAAAAACAGCTCTAGCTGAGCAAAACTGCAAAGGGAAGCTGGTCACAATCAGGAAGCTACTGAGAACCAGGAATGAGACGCTGGGGTAGGAGCAACCTGTTTTAAAAGTTGGGAGCAAATCTGAGAATCTTTAGCATAGAGTCTCACCTGTGTTATTTTTATTTATTGCTACATCTTCAACACATACAAATCCGCATGGAATAAGCAGAGAACTTTTTGAACTAGTTTTGGCCACGGTTGGACCATTCCCCATGTTGACATGTCAAGAAGTGGAAGGTCGACACTCAAATTAGCCATGCTATCAAGCGTCCCTCTCCTCACCTCCCACAAAAGCCCTCCTAGCTTCCTACAATTTGTTCATGTTTCGACTATTCAGACATAGCTATGAGAAACCCTGTGAGAAACATTATGCATAGAGAAGTCATAAAACTTACAAGTTTTGGATCATGCCCATGCTGAACTTGGAAATACTGATCTCAAAATTGGGATGCATTACAATCCAGACCCAGAATAGAACAGCTTGATGAAGCTATAACTCCCAGAGCACATATCATTACTAAGCCTTGGTCATTTAATTAATAACCTTATGATATTGGGTTTATTGCAAGTCATAAAGATGTATTTAATCTTCCATCCACTTAAAAAAAAAAAAAAAAAGCCCTTTCACATTAAATGAAGACACGGCCACATCCCCAGTTCTTAACATTCCTAAGATTTTCTCCTAAAGCTCAAAACGTACATCTGAGTAAGTTTCCAAATGCATTCAGTGCCAACAAACTCTGTTCTTCTCCTAGCCACACTGATCACAAAGGAAACAGAGTGAAACCAACTTTGTGCACTTCAGAGAAGAAAAAAAAAAGAAAGAACTGGCATATCTATGTATCCCTACAGGTATCAGACTGCTGTTGGTTTGGCATCAATGTATAGTCTTTTAAAAAGTCCAGATATGATTAGAACTATATGTGTAGCTAAAGAGTACATAATTTGTGTCACATAAGTCATTAATGATTCACAGGAACCTTGACAGCTATAGCCTCCTGTTTCATAATCAGTATTCTGACCACACTTATCAATTAAATATAGTGATAAACTTTGATAAACAGTAATAAACTACACTAAGTTGAACAGTTTGTGTGTTGAAAAAGAAAAGCTATTGGACTTAGCATGATAGAGAATCATTATTATTCATGATAGGACTGTCTGCAGGCCAACTGAGAGAGGAGCTAGATCCTAGGCATGCTCTGGACTCAAGCAAACCTCCCTTGCAGAGTTTTGAAACGTGGCCAGCCTTAAGGAAGCCATGGATATGACAACATGCTGGTCTGAAGGAAGATAAGATCATGCAATATCTTTAGCAGGATGAAAGAATGCAGCAGAATGCAGCCCAACTGAGACATCCCTGTGTTACAGATGCAACATCACAAGGTAGTAGAGGATTTACTGGAGAAACGCTCCAGGACAGGGATTCCCCAGAAGCAGAAGGCACTTGAGAGCCAAAACCTTTTAGGAAGCAAAGAGGTTTATAACTGGGGACAAACTGTGGACCAAAGTGCCCAAATAGACCAAGAATGGGATTAGAGTAAACCAGGCTAACTTGGAGAAAGACATAAATCTGGACAGACTAGATAGGTCAAAGGAAAAGGAGAAGCCCATAAGCAGACCAAGGAGATTTTTCCTGTACAGTGCATGCAGAGTCTTCTAAAAGGAATGAAAATTCAAACATCTAAATCACAAACCAGGGTTGTCAATAAGAAGAGCAGCAAGAAAAAGGGAGTGCTGGAGTCATACTCTTTTGGAAACAGCTTGGAGACAAGTCCCAAACATTTACAGCTTGGAGCTGTTAGTTTTACTAGCCTGGCACAGGCTGTGTTAGTTAAAAGCAGCCTCTTCTAAGCTGTATTCAGAAAGATTAGCTTCATTTGCAGCATGAGATAGAGAGGAAGAATCCAAGTGGGACTGAATCTGTGGAAAATAAAAATGGTATGGCAACAGTTGGGACTGATTGGCTTTCATCTGAATTAAGAAAAACAATAAAAATAGCCTTAGGAAGAAAGAATAATGACATGAAAGCACATCTTGCAAAACCTTATTTAAGAACATAGTCAAATATGGTCTGTTCTTCAACTGGCCTTTCTTTTACTTCATTTTATATAATAGACATGTGTGAACACACAGTACTACAGATTTCTATATATAACAGATACATATACACTGCCTTGATGTTACTGCCTTGAACACCATCACATAAAAGTAAAAAAAGACAACAGGCAGAAAGATTCCAAGAGCATCTCTTCACTGCTTATGGTTATCACACAGGACACTTGCAGCTGTTTTGCAAGGACATTTCATTTTATTCACACACTTTCCATCTTAATTGGTGAGCAATAAAAAGCAAATAGTTCTTCTGTACTTTACTTCTAGCTGCTAGTGTTAAAAGTGTCTCTTAACTAGAGCCTAGAGGTATTTCTCCCTCACAAGCCTTATTCAACCTGTTCTTCCTACATAAGGTATGTGGGTGGCAATCACATCTCTTCTACAGAAGAATATTCTATGTTATTAACTGCTTTTCCATTAGAGGCAGGCATGTCAAAGCCCTGCACTCTCTTTAAGCGAATAGTGTGTAAGTGCAAAGTACACATCTCTTATACTGTCCATTAGCTTACAGAGTATTGCACTTACAGTTATAATAGTCTCTTTTTCCTTCTTCCATGGGTAATGGTGCATGGAATGAATGTCTGAATCTTGAAATGTCACTGTGGACTACTAATCTTTAAAAAAGTTTCCAGCAGCAAAAAAAAGCTCAGGAGAGCAATTGTTTGCACAGTGTTCTCAATAGAGGAGAAGCCATCAGCTCAGTTTCACTGCAAGTCAAAAGACCCAAGTAACAGCAGAGACAAAAAAAAAAAAAAAAAAAAGGAAAGAAAAAAGGCTTGAGGCAAAATGCAAAGCACACCTATCAGAGAAAGGCTTCTAGAACCATAGATTTTGTTTACTATATGGTTGCTTTAAATTGCCAGTACAGGACTCAGTGCCCTAAATAGTCCATTACAGGCCTGCATTTGTGTTTATCCTGTATTCAGTCTACTGCTGAACCCTGCTCTCACCCCTTTAGTTTTGTTGAAGTAGTTGCTGCACAGGAGCAAAGTTTTAAAACAACTGCTGCAAGCTGCTTTTCAGCACACCCTTAAGAACAGAAGGAAGTACCCAAAGTCCACGTCAACTACAGCCATATGCACGGTCAGCTTAGAGCATCCTGCTACTGTTCAGCTTGTACTGGGTTGGTGTCCAAGATGTACCGCAGTTAAGTTAATTCTAGATAACCTTCTATATTAATTCTAGGCTCCTTGATAAAATTGTTAGAAGTCATCTGAAATAGAAGACTGGTACCATATCTGTTACAGCACTACTGCTAAGCATTCTGAAAACTTCCCCCCCCCACCCCAGCTTTTCCAATCACCTGTAAAAGACAACTAGATGTAACCCTTTTCTTTAAGGGATTTGCCATGGTGACCAAACAGTTGAAGAACCAGCACAGCTCCCCACACAACTTAACCATGTGTCCCCAGAGTATAAGTTAGCTATGACTGCTTGTCTAAGGATAATAACCTGTGTCCAATATAAGCCACAGACAGAAGACTTCAACAATTATACAATTATAAATAACAAACAGTGAAATATGAGCTGCTCCTGGATAGCTCAGGGGCAGGAAAACAAGTCTCCAGGAAATTTCTGATTGAGTCTATTTTCTTCTTCCTCCTTTTTGAGATGCCTACAACAGGCAGGACACCTCACAAGAAGGTTATGAAGATACAGGAAGGAACAGTAAAGAGCAAGGCACTTCATAAGGTTCTCCCCTGTAGATAACTCAAACGAGTCTTCATTTTTGTGGCTTTCCAAGGAAGAACCCTAAGTGCCCTTTTCTGTAGAAAACAGCCCTTTTAGGGAAGGTGGAGCAAAGCCATCTGCTACTTCACTGCAGTGGTTTTTAGTGTTGTTCTGTGGTGGAGCACAGAAACTGCGCTAATCACAGAGCGTTCAGCCAGAAGTAGAGCCTGCCAGATCCCACAGAATCTTAGCCCACATGTACCAGAAGTGCAGGATTTGCTTGCAATTTAATGGGTATTTGGTATTTGTCGGGCTAGATCAGGTTCAGATCTTAGAGGAGGAACATGACAGATTTCATCTGTTTGACAGCCAAGTCCAATTGTATTTTCTGTATGAAACAACCAAAGACAAAAGTGCACATGTCTAGGTACCTCACTGATGTGCCATATTACCTCGCAGATGTGCCATATGGAGGCTTAGATAAAGGCTCGTCTGCTGTCAGAGCTCCCCATAACAGCTGGGCACGGCCTCTATCCCGAGCAGCTAGCGCAGAGAGGGCAGATTAGAAGGTGCTGCTGGAACAGAGAGAAGAACGTGAGATCTCATACATTTAATATTTCAGTCAGATACACGTTTTTTCTCCTTAACAGGAACCAGTGTATGCACCTACACCTTAAGCTATAGAAGGGCTATTCCTTCACAAATTGAAAATAAAGCCAAAGAGGATATGTTCAAAAAGGTAAGGCACAAGCACTAGGACCTCACACCATGCCTTTGGGGTGAGCTGTATCCAGTTCAGTCTTCTCCCCCTCATACCAACCCTCATTTTTCTTTTCACTCCCTAACTCTTGTCACTTGGTAGCCTCATTTTCTTCCCCTCTCTTGGTCACCCCTCAAAAAAGCAACAGCTTTTTAAATAGCTAAACCTATTCAGCTTTGGAAAAAAAAAAAGTTTTGTTATCAGAACTTCATCCTTCCTTCCAAAAATCATTCAACACACTTAATTTAGGAAAATAATTTTATCTCCATCATCATCTGGAAATGACAGAGCATTAAGGTAGCACAAGCTACATAACAAGTGGCCCTTGTGTGCCCAGCTATATAGTGTCTGTAAACTCCTGCTGAATTAGCACGTCATTCCCCTACTTCTAATTAACACACTGAAATTAAAAAAAACCTTTGTGCCTCAAATACGAACTTCTGTTTAGGAAAATAGCTATTAAAAGAAGGTTATAAACTTTTACTATTGATGCCATTAGAAGAACAAGCTAAGGTTTCCAGTGTGTCATCCTCATTACAGTCTTGTTAAAAGAATGGCCTAATTTGTGTAATATAATATTAGACAGAGTCTTTGTAATGAAAGCGAGTATACAGTTCTATTGCCCAATATATTTGGGGAATAGTAATGTGTTCTAATACAATGGCCTTTTTAATTTTTTCTATGTTCATTAGTCTCTTTCTTTGCAATAGTAAAACCACAAATATATGCGGAGAAAGGCTACAATGAAAGATTGAGTAGTTCAGAGTGCTGTAGTCATAGCTGCAATGTAAAGAATATATGGAGCCTTAAATCCTTCCTTCCCGGGGAGCAGGACCAGGTCACGATGGCACCAGGAAACGGCACAGCTTTAGCTTAGTGTCACAAACTGACCAGGAAAGCCCTATTCCAATACTTATTGCCCAGGCTGTTCATATTAGAAGTGGAGGACTTGACATTAAACTGATGCCCCTCCAGCCAGCCTCTCCTGGTCTGTCCCAGTGAGGCTTAAGGATACTCTTGCTGTTCTCAGAAAAGACAGCAGAGAACTGAGGATGACATATCTAGTTCTGCAGGAAGCATTGCTCGATGCAAAGCGGTCACTCCAGCAGTCCACACAGCCAGATTTCTGCTAAAATTCAAGACATTATTGCAATGTGCTTTTTAGATACTTTGATTACTTTGACCTTCCTGCTGAAACAGAAATAAAAAGAAAAGTGTTGGGCATAAGTATCTGAAAGCGTCTGACTTTCCCAGCTACTTAAAAAGCCAGACTTGACTCTGCAAGCTGCTGCTTTGCTGACATTCACAGACAACTGCAGGCAGCTACAAGAGCACTATACGTGCTTGATTAGACAGGGCATTGCACAGACTTGGAAGTCATATGAGAGTAATTCATGACTCTTACTGCTATAGAATTTTGGAATACTGAGAGTGCAATTTCAATTGTAATGTTGCTGAAGGCACAGGTTCAGACTAGTGTGCCTAATATGTCCATCTATACACACAAAATAGGAAGAAAAAAGGCAGGGAAAAAAAAACCACACACACACACACAGGACTCTTAACACCAGACAACTGCCAGATGAGCTCAAGGGTCATCTTATGCTCATATTTGTTCCCCACAAATCATGGGGCATGGTAAATGACAGTCCTCCAGTATAACCTGCAAGCAATGACTGAGTTCTAAAGGAATTCACTGACCAAAAGTGTTTTAATTGACACATGACATTTTGTAAAGTTGCCTATAAACAGATTTCACATTGATCCTCAGTAAAAATAATAGCTCCTTTAGACATCCCTGAACAAAATGATGATGAAGGAAGATAGGGAAAGGGGAGGTACAATACAGCTTTGAGAAACCTAAATGAAGAACAGCAGAGAGAGTGATTCCAAAAATGCTCATCCAAACCCCTTTCAGAGATATAAGAAGGAAGATAAAAAACCTTCAGCTGTTGCCTTCCAATAGGTTACAGAGATCTGGCTTGCATCAAGACTCCCCTAAAAAGAGCCACCTGTGCCCCAAGGAGGAGGGCACTGCTACACAGGACTGGCAAAAGGGAACCACTAACTTGCTGCGATTTAAACAGCGAGAAGAGATTTTTCACTTTCCATTGCTGAGACCCAGTGATTATTCTCGCCTGTGTCACCTTCCCTCCCATACCCGCACACGGAAATGCCAGCTCGGCCTTTGAAAACAGGCACTAGTAAATGCGTGGGGGGAGTGCTGCCTCCCCGGTTTCCAAAAAATAATGAAAAAATTCACATACCACACATACAAAGATCAGCGTCAGAATGCCTCTGTGCAAAAGAAACCCATCACAGAATTTTGCTATACTTACCAGCTGGTACCAGCTTGGCATAGACATGCACCCCTCCAATTGCTCCGTTACCATCCCTCTGCAAAAGGAAATTTTGGGTCTGCAAAGACCCAACAAAAAGCCCCACTGTTTCCAAATACCTTTACTTTGCTTGCATTAAAGCAAGTGCCCAACATGCTCAGACAGATAGCTGGGATCAGCTGAATGCCTACATAGGGAAGGGTCTGTGGACCTGGAGCCTCTTAGGAATTCCCTACCTCAGCTGGGAAACATTTGAAGTTCGTAACAGGTCTTTAAAAAGTTTGGAGGACAGTATGCAGAAGGAAATAAGACAAAGCCTCTTGCATAAAAGAAATAAAGAGTCATGAAAAGTTTTGGGTTGTTTGAACCCAGAACATCAAACATTATGGGCGACAGCTGTGGCTCGCCATTCAGACAGGGCCAGGTTTTACTTCTTATCTTTGCTTCTCAGCAGCAGACCAAGTTCTTCTGCATTTTTACAAACGGACATAAGTTTTTCAGTTCATGAACAAAATCCTCTGCTTCCGCTTGGTCTCTGCTCCTCCCCGTTTGGCATCTGGACACCAGATGACCAGGTGTCTCTATCAGCAGCTCACACAGTGTTTTCCAGAAATCCAAAGGGAAAACAGTAGAACCGGTCTGTGAGTACCTCAGAGGAGATTTTAAAGCAAATGCAGGGTTTTTTTTTTTAGCCACCTGACTCCCATCTATCTTAATCACTCCCATTGCTACTCCCCCAAATAAGTGCACCACACAACACCACAGCAGGAAGAAGTAGAAAATGCCCCTCAACCATACACAAACACCCCAACACCTTCACACTCAGGTATTAGTCTAGAATAAAGTAAAGGCTAACTCCCCATGGATTTTTCCCCCCCTTGAATTTGTAAATACTTAAAAATCATGGAGTTTAAAAAAAAAAGGCAACACTAAAAGCTGCTGGATGTTTGGCAACACTAAAAAATGCTGGATGTTTGGTGTGAACTAAATTTGATCCTTCCTCCCCATGCACAAACCAGGTATCCATCTGCCGCTTTCATTGCGGAGATGGCCACCTCAGGCCAAGTCTCCAGGGGAGAGCACCCATCCCGGAGCAGCCACCTTCTAGCAGCCTCCTCGGCGGCCCCAGCAAACGCGCCAAGCACATGAAGAGCACGCTTGCTTCTCACTTCATGCCACAGGCATAAATTGTCTCAAGCTGCACCTGACTAGCTCAGATGCATCAAAGCACCCCAGCTACTATCAGTTCAGGGCCCTTTCATTTGAATAAAATGAATTTACAACAAACACATTCCAGAAACAAGTTTTAGTTATAAATTCAGTGATTATTTATTTAAAAGATAAAGAAATTCTTGTAGCCCTTCAAAGCACTTAAATAGCCAGAATGTCCGTAATCCCAATTGATTTAATTACGAATATTTTTTCACCTTGAATTTGCAGTGTTTCACAATCATTTTTTTCCTGCAGCTTCATTTCTTATCAGAAAAGACCATAAAAGCCTCTCAGCAGAGGTACTAACAACAAGATCACTTCTCAAACCTGTTCTCCATTTTCCTAATCTTTGGTTTGACACACGTAGTAAACACATCTATACTAGAACATACAGACACTCTTTTCCCTCAGGCCATAGTACTCAGATCAGCCCACAAAACTATTTTCACTTTCTAGAGTCAAAATGTTATTTCTGTCTGCTTTAAAATAAGCCAACAATTTTTTTTCCCCTCCATTCAGTCCAGCATGGATAATTCCCTCCAGCAAAGCAGAATTGCTTTCATCACTCTGTTGGCCATGCCTGCTACAAGAATGCGATATTTTTAAAGGGCTTGTTCTCATGAGAAAATGCTATAAGCTATATTTATCTCTAACTAATCCATTTCTAACTTTTATTCTAAGATTAAGGAATTAGAGACTGCTATAGCTGCTGTCCTTATCACATTAATTACTGTAAATTGGCTGTCATCTCAGAAAAGAAAATCCCCTTCCAGGGAGTGCCTGCTTCCATGCTTCAAACACCAGGCAAAGAATATATTGAGCAGACCAGGGTAACACAGTGCTCAGCAAATCAAGAAGGCTACACAAAAGCAATTGGACTCAAAGCTACTATTCTTAATTTGTCCACTCACCAAGGGAAGAGCCGAAGACCTATCCTTGCTTAATGCTTACGCCTAATTTCAGTCCGGTGCAGATTACATCCAACCACAACATATGAAAGATAGACGTGCTATTTAGAGTGCATTTAAAAAGCCTAAAGAAAAATACAAACACTTGCGTTAGACATGGGATTATGCCTTGGCTAGTATGCTAGTAACCTCCTAAGTACAACTGCTCTTCAGAAATGGAGAGAGAGTTATCAGCAATATTAATAATTATCGCAACATTATGATAGCACTTCCGTACAGCCTTCTGTAACTCAGGATGCTGAATCTGTTCCCTAGTCAACTGAGACACAATCAAGCCAACTCATCTTAGAGCACTTTTATGCACCTGCTCAGCAACATCCTTTCCAAAGGGTTTGGTATATGAGAATACCATGAAGTATGATTTAGAGTTTCAAACATTCAGAGTTTCAAACCTTTGAGATTCAAGTTACTTGTTGTAACATCCTGGGGGGAATAAATAAATAAAGAGGCTCTGGAATCAAGTATATTTCCCAAGAATCCTTTTAGCATGTTAAGTGAAAGATAGCATCCTTTGTGTCCTCCCTAACACCTGTAGATAGGACTACATGCAATCATGTGTATATATATATATATACACAAACACACACACACACACAAAAAAAAGAGAAGTTCCAAGAAGGAGGAGTGGGAGGTGAAGAAAAAAAAAAAATCACTAACCAATCACCTAAGAGAGATTCAAGTGAACCAAGCTTAACTAGGTAACACTCCTGATTTTCCATGTGATGCCAAAGAACTGGTATATCATTGTCATTATGATTACAACCCCAAAAATGTTATTGAACTACAGTATTAACAAGTCATAAAATGTAATTCAACCAGATTAGTATGCACGCACAGGATGACTCTTCTGAGCTTCAACATGATTAATCTTTCATTTCCATTCCCCCTAGTCCCCGTATAGACTGATTACACGGCCTACGGCTGGCATTGCCAAGCCAAGAAGGGAATACAAAGAGAATTTCCTAATTAGAGCTAACATAAGCTTGAGAGAGACTGTCCTCCCCATGACCTCTTGCTTTCAATAGCCTAGAAAGGAAGATGTTGCAAAGCAACTACCCTCAGCCTAAACCAGCAAAGACACTTTTGACATGGCAAGAAATTGTCAGCTCTTATCTCCAAAACCAAATTTCAAGAAAGGGATTCAACTTGAGAGATGTCATCCAATTAAAACTGCAGGTATTTTTGGAGACACCATAAACTGGTTGAGGGAAATCTTAACTGCATTCACTTTAAGTTCCCCCCCCGCCCCCGCCTCTTTCTTCCAACAACTGGATTTCATGGAACAGCTACGAAAGCCAGGCTTCGTCCTTATGTATCACCTCTTGAAAAGAAATCCATTCTGACATGTTTTATTGAACATCACCCAACACTAAATCCAGACCATGCCCTGGATGTGTGGCTCTATCAGTGGAGGACTCCTTTTCACCATCAGATTAGGATCTAAAACGACAGATTCAACTGCCTACATTAAGTGACAGTTGCTTGTAGCAATTAGAGCACCACTGGCGTTGCTTTTTCTAAAGCTACTAAATATTTAACCTACTCTTTCCAGCGTTTTGTGGAAGACACTCTATACTGCTACAAGACAGAAGCCACTGCCGTATAAGCATGTCCATGATTTAAGCAGTTTAAATACAGCATCTCGTTCTCCAGAGTATTGAAATTTGTTATCATACCCATAGATTATGTGGCAGCAGCAGCCTTGAGGCGTGTTCTTCAGTGACCCTTATTTATTCTAAGCCCAGGGAGCTCCTCAGGTATCATCCAATGGAGAAAAAAAAAAAAAATCTCTTTCAACGTCAATCATCCTTGGCCCACACGCACTTTCTCACTCATGCACCTCAACTCTAAAGCGATTCGGCTTTTCCCTCTGGAGTCAGGCTGAATGCTATAGCAGCTTTCTCAATTGTGAATTGCAGCTTGACTTGAAATGTTAATATCACTTCTCCATCTGAGAGACGAGACATGAGACCTCAGGCCCGCGAGCGCTCCAAAGAAGTTTATTTTGATTCTCAAATTCTCCAGTGCTTTAGAGTTAGGAAGGTTTTTTAGTAGCCAAGCTGCCTCAAGTTTCAAATCCTTCCCCAGAACACAGAAATAAACTCCTAAGATTTAAAAATCAATACTGCTACTCTGGATTTGGCAGGATCCTCACGCCCTCCTGGTTATGAAGCATCCCGTTTGCTTCGGGCAAACGCATTGGGATGGTACGAAGCACCGCACCAAACCCGACCAACAAGACACCCACTTCACCCATGCTAGAGTTAAGGCTAACCCGCATTCCCAGGAGCGGCCAGGAGCTTCTCACACTCGTCTTTCACACCTGGGTGTGGAACCACATGCCTTGGTAGCCCTTCTACCAGGGACAGCAGCTGCAAACAATATATCACTTAAGTCAGAATTATACCATGAAAAAAAATTACAACAAGAACAGGAGGCATCACTTTCTAATACTACAATTTTTCATAGGTCACTCTTAAATCTCTTCTGCCATGGTGGCTTTAAAATGAAACATTTGTTTTCTTTCAAAAAGAAGTTTTCATTTTGAACTGGCTCCCGAAAGCCAAGATGTTTGTATTGCCCTCTTTGTATTACTCCCACTTCGCTGGGACATTGAATGCAATTGAAAGATAATTCTGTTTGCAGGAACACACAGATGCATCTTTTCCTTTTCCAGTTTTCACTCTGACTTTTCAAAATACTCTTTCAATTTTGAAGGAGATATCCATTTATCCAAAAGAAAAATCAAATTAACTTTTCTACTGTGTAATCGCTTACAAAGTTGAAGAAGTTATGAAAAGTTAAAGTTGGCTAGGAACATTAGAGGCAAAAGCCCCTGACACTTGCTTTATTTCCCTTGAAAAAGGGAAAGAACAATGCTTAGTTTCTCTCCCTTTCTTCTCTACCTCTTATGCTTCTAACTTCAAAATTTCCAGTTTAAGGGGAGAAAAACTAGAAACACTGGAGCTTTGAAAAGGAAAGAAGTGTCAAATCCAAAGCATTGGAAAAAATAGTATATGAAGTATCAGACCAGAAAAAGTGCTTTTTTTTCTATTTTTAGTCATGTGAAAGAGGGACAAGTGAGATATCTGAGAGAGCCACATGGTTCAACAGTTGTTCAGCTGCAGCTCCGCACTGGTCTTGGGACAGGAAAGAAGAGGCCAACGCTCAGAGACTGCTTGAGGAGAGGAAAACAAAAATAGTAATTACAAGGGGATTCGCAGTGGCAGTGCTGCATGTGCCACAAGCAACTTGGAAAAGGAACTGCACAACAAACTCATCTGAGGAACTATAATGCTAAGAGTCAAGCTACAATACCTAATTTTATTACAACATTTTAAACTCCATGGAATTAAGTATCCAAACACCCTTTTGCAACCAGAGCGCATCAGCACTGGAAATTAGGGCTGTCCAGCTGCTTTGATGAAGAGCTGCTGATGGAACATGCTGGTTTGCGCAAACTTATTTATTTGCAATAACCTATGAATCAAGCCTCTCTCAACAAAGGAGAACTGAGAAAAGGAGGAGATTTTGTTGCTCTTCCTGACCTTATACCAAGCAGCAACCTGCTGAAAAGCCTCTGCTTTCGTTGGCCACACTCCTGTGGCCAGGTTGACCATTGCCCCGTGCGTCGGGGTCTTGACTGCCAGCAGAGCCATCGCCATCAGAGCTGTTTTCCACACATCCACCACTGCCTGAGCTTGACTGGGGAAGGAAGCCTTCCTCACCATGCTTTGTGTCGGGCAGGCAAGAGAGGCAAAATCGAGCAGCTCGTTTCTGCAACGCGGCTGCTGGTACCAGGCAGCCTGGGTAAACATCCCATTATACAGGCGAGAACCTCACATAAGTAAAAATAAAAGCACCGAGCTGTGGCAGGAAACAGCTTTACCCAGGTTTAAACTCCCTCTGACATCCAGGTTATAACACATTAAACCCAATTCTAGCTTCATTGTAGTCAGTGGAAAAGCTCCCATAAATGTGAGAAGAGACAGGATTAAATTAATGCTACTCAGATCGCCAATATCTAGAGGCAAAGAGAAACTGTGCTATAAAACAAAGGAATAACTTTAACATTATTCTGAAAAACACAACCATCACTGCAGATGCTGAATAAATAAAAGCAAGATTCAAATATGAACCATATTATTTATATTGTAATGAAAAATTCCCTTTTGAAGCTGAGGTGTTCTACACTTGCTCTCAGCTGCAAGGTGAATTTTTCTGGAATGCTTTGACACTTAGATATCAAAGCAACGTGAATAATAGAAAGAGACAGACAATGAGAAAATCATTTTTAAAATACAACTCTATGAAGATATTTCATGAGTGAAGTGAATCTACTTATATCATATAAAGGAGCTGAAAGATAGCATTGACTAATATCTTATTTCCCAGATCCCTAAGCTATTGTGTCTCATCCCAAGATTAGCCCACAGCAAATAGATATAGAACTTGAAAATCCAAATTACTCTTGAAGAATTTGTAAACATAAAAAGGCAAAGTCTAAGCAAACAGGGGACTGACCAGATTCCTACCAAAGTTATCAGAGAAAAAAAGGATGCCATTAACTTTGGCACCAAGGAAAGGCCTGGGTCCTGCATGCCACACTCCGAGCTGCAGGGCCTTGCCTCTACCAGCCAAATCCAGGAGGGCCGTGTATCCCAAGGCAAAGTTACCCGGAGACACACGAGCTATGGCACAGCACCTCCGGACCAGGGGGTGACACCTCGGATGTGGCCCCTGGGCTGTGACCACCAGCCGCTTCGCCTGACTCTGGCTGGGGAGGAAGCCGGGCAGCCGGAGCCACCGGGGTTGGCATCGCTCCCCTGGGCTGTCCCAGCCATGGGACAGCTCTGCAGCCTCCCCTTTCCCCACAGCACTGGGGTCGCATGGGTAGCACCTGGCAGCTCTGCAGCAAAGATACTTCCACGTCCAAGGCTTAAGCACCAAAGAGAGGCGCCGTTTATAACCTGCGCACATCCTGTGCTGCAGCAGCTGGAGTTACCTAGATCTGACTGATTATATCCCCAGAAGAGCCCACTTGCTCCCTTAAAGGATCTAACAATGGATTTCTTCCTCCACTTTCACTTTGAAAACAAGGCATGAAGTTACCTCTATTTCTCCATCACGTGCCGCTCAGTCGGCCCAGTAGCCTGTGCATGAAGAATTTTGCATCGCTACCACCAACCTGTAGGGGTGACAATTTAATTGGGGAGCACTGCATGTATTTCCATGCCACTTTTTTTGGACCACACTACAACCTCTGCGCAGATGTATCAGAAAAAAACAGGAGCAAAAACCAGAGCAAAACACAAGCCTGGAATCCTCCAGTCCCTCTCTGGAAAAGGCACTGACACTTTCTTCCTCTAATCAAGAAGAATCATTCATACGGTAATTAAAGCACACTCATCTTCAAGGAGAGGATAACAAAGGTTGAAACCATTAGCTGAGTAAGGCAAACAGCACTATGGGCCCTCCTCCTTCTCTACACTGCAAACAAGTTTTCCTGGGGAGAACAGGAAAAAAAAAGGTGCAGCAAAGCACAAAGGCAAAAAAACACAAAGCAGCCACTTAAATTAAGAATTATTTAAATTGAATTTTATATGAAAAATGCTCAGGAGCTGGCCTGTTTAAGCCAAACCTCGAGTTTTCTGCATGGCTGGAATCACATTAGCAGAGAAATGATAGCCTTATGTATTCACTAATCTATTACCGTCAAGTTAGAAATAGAATATTGTATTAGAATGCAAAGGGATGCAAGCCAGCACAAAGGGGGAAGTAGTATTTCTGTAGTACGCACGGCAGAATGGCAGCACACATTTGTATAAATAATGAGTCAGAAGGAAAAAAGTGAGCGTGTCCTGTTCTAAGGCTTATGTGCCTTGATTATAATATTGATATTACAGTCATTCTAATGCATCAACTGTTCCAAACAGTCTGCTGAAGGCCAGTGTTTTACACTGTTGTGCTGTGCTCCTCTTCTCTTTCATTTCCCTAAAAAGAAATCAAGGAATTAAAGCTCAGAGGTCCCAAAAATCTTTCATCCACTGATGACTGCCAACATTCAAATTGAATTCAAAGGGCTTACTGCAGCTTTCAGTCTTCGCCATACAATTTACAAAGCCTACTAGAGCTGCTCCAGTCTAATTTGCAGTTCAGCAGTGATTGTCATTTGCTGACTGCACCTACCTGAATTGGTACCTGAATTTACTTTTGAAGGTCAGAAAAAAAAAAAAAGTTAGGCTTATGACACCAACATCTTTCTTCTGGACACTGCCTCAAGAGCCATTACCAGAAGATGGCCTGGCATGACACCCACAACTTGACATAAGCTTTGTTCCTACTTATTCCCCTTGCCTTTAACTCAAAAAGGAGCCAAGTCACCATCACCATCTGTGTTCCAGTTACTGAAGAGTTAGAAAACTTCTGGTTGGGACTAAAATTTATCACTCTGGTCTCAGCTGATGTTCCCAAGCTTCACTTCTTTTTGAAGAATTTCCTCCATTCTCATGAAGGATATTAGCAAAGGGCCTGGCCGCTGCATTGCCATAAGCTGCTGTTGGAGGCTGCTGTGGCCCTGCCTCTGTAAGAAGAACGCATGCACCTTCCAGCACCATCAGGAGCAGGTCCCGGAATTCCTGCCACAAGCAGCAGCTCGCGGGTGCCCAAGGTCTGCTTTGCCGTTCGCTTCCAGGAGCTCCGCACTGTGCCCCGCTTCCGTGCTGGCGCGCTCCTGCTCTCATGCCACCGTGACGAAGGCCAGACCCTCGATCCGTCACCTCATGATGTAGCCACGTCAACCACCTAAACGTTTGGCCTAATTTGCAGCTGGCTGAGAGGCAAGAAAACAGGGCATGTTTCCTGTTCAAACACTACTTAGCAAGCCAACAAAAGCAATATTTCAGCACCTCAGATTTCGTGTCCTGTGGGCAAAAGCTGTCAAAATTCAGGCTATAACATTTAAATAAAAAATTTACAACTTGTAAAACACATCCTTCAAACAATGCACTCAGAGCTTAAAAAGACAAAAATGATTCAATTTGCCCAATCTCCATTCGATAACACTAAATTTAATCTCCTCCCTGCTAACTACAATGACACACGAGGGGAAACCAGCATGCACATCTCCACTGACCCCACTCTCCCTACAGCCGCCCTTATCAGCCAAAAACCAGGTCGGCCAATTTCAGTCTTGCCCAAAGTAAGAAACAGGTAGTAGCATAGCCAAAGGCAAGGATTTAAAGAAACCTATTTGCCTCCTCATGCAGAGATGTAAGGTGTTTACCATGGGAAAGGGATGGTCACACAAGGCAATTTTCTAGTACACATGCCAGAAAAACTGTAAGACTTTCCCATGCAGATAGACAAGCTGCAAGGGGATAATTTTACACTGCATATTATCTGAATGGGTCAGAAAGGAAGTGTACAAGAATAATATCAGACACTTTAGACCTTAGTTCTCCAACCCACTACAACTTCTAGCTCCTCACAACTTTAAGAACTACGGTAAAAGGGTTATTTATCTGCTCATTCCACAACTTTGCTGGAGCTCAGTTTGAATTGCCATCTCCACGTGGACACTATTAAGATGTGCATGCCCTACAGGGGTGTAATTAAGGAAGCATTAGGATGTTTTCACCAAAGGACAGTTCACTCGTTGCAGCTGCGCTCTTTTTTCAGCAGGTTAACTACTTGGCAGCCCTTGCATGTCCTGGAGTCAATCTGTGTCTAAAGGATGGCAGTGAGTGGGCAGGACTGGGCAGTTCATCTTCTCCAGCCTCTCATTTATTACCGCCTTGCTCAGCAGTACTGCTGACCTTCCTCACCTTGGTATCGGGACCACATGCCACCCGGGCCAGCAGAACTGGAGAGAAACCTTTGAAAAAATAATAATCTACCACATAAGAGATGAAAATCTTAATGGCAGAAGGACTCCCAAATAGTCCAAACACGTTAAAAGCAGGCTGTTATTTCATTTACTCCCTTGCACTCCTCCTCCCTCTCCCACCAAACGGTGGGAAGATGCACTGCAGCCATAGTTATGTGTAGATATAAGGAGAGAATTATTCAGTCAGTGATTAATTTGAAACAGCAGCCACGTAGAGCGCGCTGGCTTGCGAGGAGGTGCCATGCTCAGCCCTGACAAAGGCCATCGCTGAGACCCCCTTCTACATGATGCTCTATGGCTCAACACCCACGTCCTCATCAGCGTCACATACCGTGTCACATCATTCACACACCTCTGCACTGGGCCAAAGCAGCAAGCGGAGGTCCCAAGCAAAAGATGCTTTTCATATATGTAAACACACCACTAAAAGTTCAAAGAACAGCAATTTTTCATCTTCAGAGAAAACAGGAATGATCAACAAAGTCTACTCCTCCTCCAGCTCTAGGAAGACCACACTGCTCCCTGCTCCCACTCCTAGCAGGGATGAGACCCAGCAGGGTGACTTTGGTGTCATCCTGCACTGCACCAATGCTTGTCGCAGCACAGGAGGGAAGAAGGGAAGAAAGCCACACCAGCAGCAGAAAGCACGCTCAGAAATACCAAGCTCCAATGAATTACTACAAAATGCCACTGCAAATGCCAAGGAAGGGGCAGAGTTACCTCGAGGCACTGCAGAAGCCATTAAGCACACATAAGGCCCCCCCATACACAGTGGGCGAGACCTTTGCTACCGGCACCGGTGCTGGTGGTGCCCGCGGCGCACGGTTGACCACCCTGCTGAAACCCAAGGTGACATCCCAGTCAGCATTAATAAAACTATCATTCAGCACTAGCAACCCCATAAAACTGAGTAAAGGGGGTAGGGCAATGCCAAATGAGCTGTGAGGGAGACTAGCAACAACTTGGCTCCAACACCACAATTCCCTGGGGCTCCTTATTTTGGCGATTGGGACATAGTCTAAAAAGTTACACTTCCTCTCTTCCCTAAAGCCTGCCTCCTCCATCCTCACCAGCTAGCAGCAAGCGCAGGGAAGCAGAGCCTCCTCTCCTCGGGCCCTTCCACGCAGCCCAGGCCTCGGGCAGAGCAACCTCTTGGAAAGAGCTGCCCAGCAGCTGCAGGACAGTGTAAAAGATTAATCAGGTACAGGATGGAGCTTTACACACAATTTGGTATTTAAAGTGCTGCTGCATTAAGAATCAGATAAATCCTGAGCAGGAAAATGAACTTCTCTGGCAAGTTTAAATGTGCTTAGATCCATGATTGATAGGTATGAGTGACTGCTCTGTACTCCAGGGTGACCCTATTCACGCTCTCTCCTCTGACAACAACTCCAGAATAAATTGTCCTGACTGACAAAGACATAATATAAAAAGTGATTCTGAAACCCACTCACTTAACCCATACCTACATGACTGCACTCTAGCTAAATTTGCTAGACACATCAGTCGAGCAGTGATTAATTTCATCAATTTAATCATTTCTATTTTAGAGAAGCAACAGTTGTGATGGATAATGGCAAATCCATGTTGATTTTAGGGTGTCTACCATCCGAAAAATTACTTTCAACAGCATCTAGCATTAACCCTTTTATTTATTGTCTTTAATGACACCTTAAATACTTTCAGAAACAAATATCAAATGAGTGGAGATTATTTTGCCAGGAGCAAGCATCCAGTAAGATCAAAGGGGACACTAGCAGAAGGTATTATTAAAATGAATAATACCACTCCCGTAGTAACTAGCTAGACAGAGTCAAATTCATTAACACTTTATTGTCTGCTCTTCAGTCAGGTCTGGGCCCCACACACAAATAGCAATAACTCAGAACAGTTTTACATCTAAGACAAGTCAAAACAATGGAATTAAAGCAAACTCGAGGCAGATATGAATGGAACAGATTAATAATCTGAAAGCATGAATTATTCTTCTCAGTCAAGAATAGCTGTTACAAGCCAAACTACCTTCTTCTTCTGACCCTTGCAAGAACGTAATTCCTCTTAGAAAAACCTCATTGATGATTTGGCTAAAAGTTTCAGAAAACTAGAAGAGACACTCTCTCCAATACAGGGCCCACAGAGTAACAAAAACAAAACAAAAAGCAGAGGGAAGTGCATTTTTTAATCCCTCAGTTAAGTAGTTCTGATCCAGCACTCGAGGAGAAAGTAGCTGCACTGAGCTACTGAGTCTATTTACATACTCTTTCTTATTACCTTAATAGCACTTTAAAGGAATTGGGAAATCCACATTTTATACTTAATAGGGATTCCTGTTGGAGTGGTTAACCAAGATGGTTATTACTCTTTAATGCTGTTAGGGAAGGAAGCCAAGCAAGAGGCAAGTTGGAAGGAGGGGAGGCAAGAGAGGAACATCATGCCAGAGCAACCAGAAGCGCAGGTAGGGGAGAGATGGTCCCCTGCATCCCTGATTTGTGGTAATACTGCCACAACATTTTCTAAAACTGTCCTATCCCAACTGGTATACCAACCAGAAATAAACAATTATGATTCAACACACAAAAATAAAAGTCATCATCAAGCCAGTGGCCTGGGGCAACGTGTCTGCGAAAGAACCAAGCGTGGCACTCGGACACCGAGAGCTTCCCGACGACCAAACTCTGGTTATCTCACTCTGGCAAGTGACCTAGTAGAGCAGAAATCCTGGCATTTTCATATAAACTGAAGACAACAACTTAAGGAGAGCTGAAATCCAGTCCACAGAAGCTGGGGTGGGAAAAAGCTAACACAGGTGGGTTGTCCAAGCACCGACGGTGTGGGTGGTTTGTACAGGGCCTGGGAGCAGAGGGCTAGGGAGGACCGGAGAGGCAGGCTCTACAGAAATGCATCGTCTCCCATCACCTCTTCTGCCCACTTAAAACACAGCACCCATCCATCCTCCCCATGTCTGAACAATACAAGAGACCAGATAAAGTGCTGTTCATCTCACAGTGTAGAGAGAAGAATAGAGAAGTCACACCACTATCACCAGCACCACCTGAAACAGCTGAAAAAAATTCTCCTCCTGGTGAGCCAAATTGTGTCTAAGTATCATGCTATTCTGGACTTGTTGTGTAAAAAAAGTAAAATTCTCAGTGTACTTTATCTGACCACCCAGGACCAGCCTTAAATAATACAGCCACTAAAAATAATGAGAAGCTAGTAATTGCCCCCACCAGTTGGTACAGGTTTTCTTCACTTCAAAAGCTTGTCTCAGCCCATGTCTACTGTTTGTTCCAGCTGTGCTCCAGCTTTGAACTATGGTGCTCCAATGTGGAGTGACTTCCAGTACTTTCTTCAGACTGTCCTTTCAAAATAGACCCAAACAGGGATCATGTCCTACAGCCGTGACTCCCACCCATCTACGTCCATGTAAGATATTAAATGCTCTTCAACCTCCTGAAGAGCATCCACACTTGAGCTAGCAGCCAACAAAATGGCTTTCGGCAAGAAACTAGTCAGGCTGCTCAGTACGCGAGGCTCAGGAACACAGCACCTTTATTATTTACTCCCCTGCTCCCTTCTTTCCTTGGCAATTCCTTACCAAAAAAATCCACAGCCTACAAGGTGAGGTAGGATCCTGCCCCAGCTGCTTCTGCTACAGCAGCACAGTTTGAGTCTTCCTCCTTAAAGAAGGAGTTCAAAGTGCTTCTGGGATGCAGCAGATGTTGTGAGAAAAACACTGTGCTTTTATAACTCTCCTTTTCATATAGCAAAGCTCTGTCTGGTTTCCGGGTGCATTAGAAATGGTTCAAAGCAAAATGGCATAGAATAGACATTATAAAGTTCACCACAGATGTGTACAGATTGTTCACCAAATATCATTCCTTATGGGCTGGTCACGTTAGCACATCAAGGCAAGAAGCATGCTGGTGAGTCATGAATAAGAAATGCCACGCGCTCAGCTCTAATCTCACTTAAACTATTTGCTTTCTCTATTACAAATGGAAATAGGCAACACCAAAATTGAAGTTTAAGTGCATATTTTGTTTCCTGTTGAGGAATATGAAGCTGAAGGCTCCAATAGAAGTTTTAACTGGGTTTGCATTTTCTAGATGCTGTAACATCAAGCATAAAAGGTTAACAGTTATTGGCAGTTCTGACTTACCCTGACAAGCATATGGTTCACAGCCACCGGGACATTTCACCACGCTGCAAGCCATCAGTGCACAAAGGGTGAAAGGAAAAGCTTCAAAGCACATTGCCTCTTCCGAAGACCGAAGGCCATGGCCATGCAATAGTAAGTAGCCTCTTGGGGCTCCTCGTTCCCCAAGTTTTTGGCCACTGAAGCCTACAGACTAATCCAAGTGAAACTTCTATGTGTAGCAGCTCTAAAAGAATCAAAATATCAAATTTAGACATGTGAGCTGAAAATGGCTTGTAAAACTAATGCTGTCCTGTTACACATTCCTCAGGCAGGAAGGATGGTCATTTTTGGAGAATTGACCAAGATGGCCAAGGGGCAGCCACACATGCTAAGGGCCATCACAGCAGGCAATCCCTTCCTTAAGATGAATATAAATAAAACTGTGAAAAAGCGTGTCTCAAAAAAGAAAAAAGTGAAAGTTGCTGTAAACAAATGAAAAGCTGCAAGAGCTGGAGGCAGTCACCCAGCATGGAAAATGAGCTGAAATCCTGGAAAGTTATTACAACAGAACACAAAATAGCCTTATAATGGGAAATGCCAGGCAACTCTGGTAAAAATTGAGGCTTCTAGTCCCACCTGTAATTGCTACAGCTACACTCTTAATAGAATATTTGCAATTATACACAGATGGTGAGAGATGTTGTAATTTTCTGCTGATATCTGGGTGTATATATTTTGTTTAATAAAATGCTCAGGCAAATTAAGGGCACTCCTGGAGATTTCTCCTTTATCTCTTAAAGATCACCTCCAGTATCAGAGAATATAACCCAAGCAGCCATAACACAGAGCTTAGAGAAAAAGCTATAGAAAAAAACAGCTGACAAATTCTAGTGTAAAGTTTCATATTATCTGTTTTTCTAGTGTATTCCACAAGATGATACTGACATAAAAGTGACTTTATTTTGTGGAGACTATTTCATACAACTCCTTAGCTTTAAGTTATAAATGTACTGCAAATAAAAACTCAATCATCTAAAAATCATTTTCTGGATAAAACACAAAGGAAAAGCAAAATCATTTTATGCACAACCAGGACATAATGAGATATCATTTTTAGATATAAACCTTGATATAGATCAAATTTGCTTTCTTGAAATAAAATTCTAAGACACATTTTCAAAAAGACTTTTGTGTTTTTAAAACAGATCTCATTGTGCTCAGAATACTTCCAGGAGGCAACTGGGCCAAAATCCATCCTTCATTGGAGTTGATATTCAAGTATTAAGTTCATAAAGTAAGGCCACTTCTCACTGAAGTGTGTTACTTAAACAGCCACAAACTTGATCAAGTTCTAAAACGTATCTTCTTCCAGTATGAAAGACGACAGAATTTAAGAGTACAGAAATGATTTGTAGATGTTATCACCTCTAAATCACTTATTTTTGTGTTTAACCATTAAAACTCTTGGTTGCTCCTTAAATACTTGAAAGCAGCTTAGTTTCTTGAAGATGTAGCTGCAGATATTTTTCACCCAAATAAAGGATTATAAAAGGGGGTTTCATGATACCAGAGCTAGATAAATGCTTTCAGACACCAGCACAGCTTCACTGCATGTGGCATCCAACACAAGAAGTCACCGCACTTGAAGTCAACCACAAAACTAGTTATCTGAAAACTAGTTATCTGAAAACATTTAACCTCACTGAGCATAGGGAGGTGAGAACAACCTGTTCAAATTATCCTAAGAGCAGCTGACATTAGCTTAGACACTATTAAAGATATACTGAGGTCTCGAAAGTTGTATCTAGCTTTTACTGAAAATTCTTTATGCAAGAGCACAGAGCATTTCAAGTGGAACATCATCATCTCCCAAGCCCTGGTGAAACTTGCCGAGATAAGTCAGAGCCCGAGGAGAGGTTAAGTTCTCATGTCAGAAGTGCTCTGAGGGCCCTGTCATAAGATAAAGCTGCTGTAATTACCCAGGTGGATTTAGCTGCCTCCCCACTCACACATCACCTCTTTGTGAGATGAGACAGCTAACAAGGCGAGCACAAAGACACCCAAGGAAGAAGAGATGAGAGGAGCACATCTTCAGTACTTTAAAGCCTTAACAAAGGTGTGATTTTCTTCTTTCCAGGAGGAAAAAAAATATATATGTACATATAAGCGTGTGGGCATATACATGTGGCATATCTCTTATCCCCACTTTCTCTACACCTCCCACAAGCAAACAGCTAATTACCATCAAAGGGAAAGCAGAGAACCACAAAACAGAGCTGACAAGAAGCAGCTTTTGAATTCAGCCTTGCTCTCTCATCCTTACCAGTAAAGCTTCATTTTATTCAGCAATGGCAAGAAATCGCACACACTTTTTCTCCAGTGAGCATAATTAGCTGCTAAAACATTACCCTTGTAGTTTAAGATGGTGCCAGCTTCTCCTGCTCACCCCACAGTGCTTACACCCCATATTCCTGGAAATGGAAATAAACCCACAATGATGACAAGACAACTTTAAAGATGATATAAAATTCCTTGTATTAGTTAGCTTGCTATTCTTGGAACTGCCTGCAGAATGAACTCAGCAATGCTCTTCCATAGGACTTGAGGTGAATCCCTTTTTTCATCTGAGTTAACATTGACAGAATGCATTTATCCCCCAAATTATTTTGTCCATCTAGAAACAGTTTAGTTAGGCAGGGTAAGGAAAGCAAGTTGACAATTAGTTCTGGGGGCATTTTTTTTTTCCTTTTGGTTGCAAATTCATTCTCACAGACATCACCTTTCAGTCCATGTAATAACCATTACCAGCTTTGTTTCTATCCTCTTCACTTTAATTATAATGCCTTTTTCTTCCCCAAGAAACAGCAAGGTGCCCATGCAACAACAACACTGGCATCTCATCTCTCAACAAGCATTACAGAAACAAGATTTGGCTGGCATTTTATGTTTCTAAGAAAAACAGAATTCTATTACTTTTTTAAAAAAAAGTATGGCACTCAAATTTTCTTCTTCATACCTAATAAAGCAAACATAATAATTCTGTAACCTAAGGAAAAGAAAAATCCATTGTGAGGAGCAGTCACAGGTAGCCCTGAAGGCATAACTAGCAATGCACTGAGAGAACACAACAGGGCGGACAGCAGCGTAGCAATAAGGTTGCAGAAGGTCTCTTATTTGCACAAGAGAAGGACTAGCAGGCTCTTAACCTGCCACTATTTGCTTAACCAAAGCCCCACTTAGAGCTATGGTAGCAGCAGGCTGGATGTGCTGAAGTCATCCCAGCTCAAGAGAAAGAAAATAAAATAACATGAACAGAAAGACAAAATCCTCATCCCAGATCAGCAGCTATATATTCTTAAGAAACCTTACATATGTGGGGACTCTCATTCATTCATTCCTTAGATACAGCTAAAAATCTCTTCCTAACAAAAACAGGCCAACACAAACAACAACTTCCCCCCCGCCAAAAAAAAAAAAAAAAACCACACACCCCAAACAGGCAAAGAGATCAAAAGAAAAACGAGCCCATTCTGACCATACTGGGACATATGCAGACATTTATGCCAAGGATCAGCATGATGCCCATGGTCTTGGCTCCAGACTTCTTGAGATTACTCTACAGAATGAGATTCAGGTCCAAGTCTCAAGAAAAGTTTTGAATAGATACTGCACCTCCAGTGCTGCTTTAACACCAACTTATCTGGGAACGCTCGTGCGCTACAGGCCAACGTGCTGGTGTAAGCAGAGCTCGCTAATCAAACTCCCAACTGAGGGCTGGAAATGAGCTCCAGCACTTTCAGTGGAGCCTTAATCCATGCAGTTCCCCATCTCCTGGAGACCCAGTCCCATTAACTTTTGTCAGCAATAGGTCAGGCCCCCAGTGCCAGTAATGTTATTAATTCATTAAAATCCCCTTTGTTATGATGCTACTGCAGGAGGTTGAACACCATGGGTTTTGGGACTTGGGGTCAGAGCCACATACAAGGCTTTTTATTCACTATTAAAAAAATATCACTAAGTAGGTAGAAAAAAACACAACAAAAGCAGAGAGTGTAAATTGCTCTTTTTGCAGAAGGAAGCTGAAGACAGTAAACAGACAAGATGACCACTCTTCATCCAAACATAAGTCAAACTTGTTTACTTTGTGATAAAACTAACAAGCCTCATCTTCACTGTGTTTTCACTTTGGGATACTTCACACACATTTGTTATTACAAGTTTAAAAAAAAACTTGCTTTTTTCCTAATTATTAGTGAAGAAAAGGTTCTTCATGACTCCTTTGCAGGGATTTAAATAGAGCACAAGGTGGAGAAATAAGAGCTGCAGAAAACTTGCTGACTGCATTTTGATCTAATTCTCCGAATTTGTGGTTTTGAAGGGACTACCTCTGTTTAAACTCTCTGAGGGCACAGATATCAAACTTCAGAAAACAAACCTCATCAAATGTTAATCTTGTGCAGTCTGAAGTGTTTAAGAAGTGGGATTTTGATATAAATCCTTCTTATGTTCAGGATCACTAATGCCAGCAGAGGGTTTGCTCTTTGAATCAACAGAGGCAAAATTACTAGGCAAATACAGCACAGCTAAATCATTTTTAATTATTACTTAGGAAGAGCAGCCTTCTGAAGAGCACAACTTTTTATTGCCTGCCAGCTCAAAGGAACAGATTGGCTTGAGAAGCAGGGAAGGAAGAAAAAAAAGGAAACACACAGAGCCAATGCTTCTCTCACACCTTGTCAGTGGCGAGACATTTTGCACCTACATATATTTTTACCTTTTTTTCCTTAAATCAAAAGTGCAACTACCCCAGTCATCAGGTTCAAAGTAAGGCAAGGAAAGAACAAAGTCTGAGAGAAGCAAAGCATGACCTCTCTCCCTGAACACCCTCAGAGCCAAAATACCTGACCTGTCTCCGAGGCAGTGGGCACTAGCACAGCTCAAAAATGGGACATGGCAAAGCTATATACAGTAACAAAAAGAAAGGTTTTTCCTTTTTCTTCATTTTTTTTTAAATGGATTTTCCACCCTCATATGGGCATGAATCATCTGCTATGACATAAAACCAGTTGCTCATCTGGGTTCAAACCAAGGCATTTGACCCAGATCCCGGACTGTCTTGATTTACACAGCTTTCCTATAGCCTATTCTTCTGAGCTAGGAGATTTTTTTTTATTACTGGCTTCATGGAGGAAACCTTGAGAGGCTTTGTTTCTTTCCCAGAAATCAAATAAACTGACCGAAAACAGAGCAATGGCTACTCCAGCATCAAAACCAATACTATCCCAGAGCTGCCTCTCCTTCTACCTCCAGCAACATCAGGTGTCACACAAGATTTCGAATGGCACCGCTCACACTCCACAACGCAGAGTCACCAGCACGACCCTGAGCACGCAATATTTCTGCCACACATCATTGGCTGCATCAAACCAACCAACACTTCCCCCGCAGCACCTCAGCCACTGCCAGAGCATTCAAACCTGTTTGACATACCAACAAATGAGATACCAGAAGCAAAAACAGTAATTCAAACAAACATAGGCATCTTCTCACCAAAAAAAAAAATGATTCTTTCAACTGATTATAAATATAATCAGGGGATGCAAAGAACATAAATACTTCCCAGGGCTTGGAACTGTCATAATAAAAATCACAAGAGCTAAATACATGTGGTTTATGATATCATCATCATCACCATGATATACTGATGGTCCATTTTGCTTTGTTCGCATATTTACATTTATAAAATACATGGACCCAACCACAAATTTTAATGAAAAATGTATTTAGCAGAGAAATATAACTTGGAATCAAGGTCCCTTTCACAACACCTACAAACTGTGCATTTCAACTTCCAATTTTATCCAGAAAAAAATGCCAATACACCAATCTATTTGATACAAGGTCTTACCGATAGTATTTGAAGGCATTAATAACCTAACTCCGAGGTACTTGAGTAACAAGCTCTCTAGGCCAACAAGACTCTCACTGCTGCTGTTGATTCCTTTTTCTTGTCCCAAATTTTCCTCTAAGCCTCGCGGAGGGCAGGACCTGCTCATAGCCCTCCTGCTGCTTAGTCAGTGTTTTTACACTTAACTGTACAATATCCAGTAAAGCATCCCCTTAACCTGCTTAGGCTTCTTTCTGTTGCTCAGTTTTCTGGACTTTTTTCCCCCCTCCCTGTTGTCCTTTTCTTGCTGTCGGTGGAGTTGTTGATTTTCTGGGCCACTAAGTCCAGCTTTCCGTCCCTCACATTTGCAGCATTGCAGAACCCTAGCAATGGGCGCTTTAGAAAGCGCCACCATGAAGTACCAGAGGTGCCTTTATCAGGCAGTAACTTCAGGAGGCTCCCTGTTTAGGGTGCAATAAGAACATTTAGAGACAAATAAATCCAGAGGCACAGCGCTTGGCAGGGGAGGATACGGAGCTCAGAGGGAGCACCCGCAGGTCACTGCGGTGACACACGGTTTATCTCCTGGTGCCTCTTCCTGCACCTCTGCTCTTCCTTTGGACGTGGTCCCTCACCACTTCCACCACTCAGCACAGTGCTTTTTAAGAAGGCAACTGGCATCTTGCTGCTGCCTCCTCTCCTCCCTCCCTGTTTTCTCCGGAGGCAGCTCCCGGCCTTTCCCCGTTTCCCTGGCAGGAAGCCGCGGCGGCAGCGCCGGCTCCCGCGCAGGGCACGGCGCCTTGCCACAGAGCGCAGCTCTCCCGCCGGACACGGCCGCCGGAGCGGGCGGCAGGGCTGCGGCACTGCGCCCCCCAACGCCACCCGAAAGCCACCCTAGCCAAAGGGCTACTCTCTCGCGGCAGGGAGGCTCACGACCTGCGAGCATTGCATCGTTTCCAGCAGAGAGAGATCACCAAACCCAGCACCTTTAAACAGGTCTTACCTCATGGATGAAGCCAAACACACCTTGACTCACACTTCAGCTGTTCCCGTTAATTCCTCCTTTGCAGCCATACTCTGTTTATCAAGCCCAACTGCTTCCAGTTGCTTGTGTTTTATAGGGCTGCTCATACATAATCATTTTTGCCTAATTGAACTTCTATCTCAACTTTTATCCAGCTTCCTCAGCTCCCTTTCAGTGCCATAGCCGAGCATACACACTAATTAAAACAAGCATATGCTAATTACTTTTCCCTTTGTCTTCCTAAAGGGAGACAGAGCCTCTTTGTACTTGATTCCTTATTACTGACTCCATATGAGAAATTCTAAAGTTGCATGACCTTCAGCACTAGCAGCTCTGCTTCTATCTCAAGGGCACATATCTCAAAGAACAGTTATGCCACCTGGGCCATAACATAATACTGCTCCCAAGTCTGCAAGGCTGAGGACTTGGTCAGCTCTGGGGCTCCCATGCCCCCGAAACACCACCTCTTGCCACACGCCCAAGAGCTTGCCTCCACGTTCTCCATGAAGCAGCACGGCTGGAATAACTTTTTCCACAAAGAACTCTCAGTTTTAGACCTTGCTCTGAGCGCTGTGGTACAGACAGTCAGACTTGCCTTCATTCACAAGGCAAGGCCCAGGCACACACACAGGTCTATCTCTGTGAGGGATTTTTCTCTTTTGCTCCCCCCCCAGCCAAATTGTGGCATCCAATCCCACTGCACTTGCTTTGGCTTCCAGTTGCCTGGCTTACACACACCGTGAACACATCCCCACAGCCAAACATACTAAATAAAACAAAACACATGCCCATCCTTATAACACTGCTGTGCTGAATGTGATTATTCAGACCAAAAAGGCAGGTTTATGGGCCAACCAAAACTGAAGCTACCTATTGCAACTGCAGCACCATATCCATGCATTACAAGATATATAATGTCATAACCTCAGCTTACCATTTTTCTCCCTCCACTTCTGATCAGTTAACTGAATGGGATAGCTATCTATTATAGCTTTCTATCATGACTATATCATTTGTCTTGATTGCTTAGCGTCCTTGTTTAAAGCTCTGTCGCTGTAGCAGCTGGTCCGGACAGAACTGTTCATTTAACAACGCGATGGCAGAAGCGCATCCTTCGCCATCAGCCTCAGGACTGCTCCCCAAAGGCCCCTCTCAACAGGCCTGTCATTTTTTTCTCCTCTCAAACCCTCATTTGTCTCCAAATTTCTCTGATAATCATTTTTCTCACTTTAACTCATGACTTTTGAGGCAACAACTCTCATTGACAGACTTCCACTGAGTCACAGAAAACCTCTGAAGTTTTCATGTCAGTAAGTACATCTATACACAGAAGATGGTCCTAATCTGCACATGCCAAAGTCCAAGTGCATCTACCTTTTGCAAATGGTTCTTCAGTTGATGGAAACTCCCATTCTACCTGTTGTTAGATCTTTCAAAGTTTCTACCATCTGACTGATGAAGTTCAGCTACTACAGGTGCTAGTACAGTTAAATTTGACTGTGAATGACTTTACTTCTGGGAAACAATCTGGTTCTGCAGGAATTTTGATGAATGATACTTCATTTGCTATATCAGCCCTGAGCATCAGGGCACCATGCCAGCACCCAGGAGAGGGTACACCCACAGGGCTGCTGCCCCTAAGGAAAACACCAAGGGGATGACATGCATGGTCGTAACAAAAATATCACAACCCTTTTCACATTAACTTAGCCTAGTCAAACTGAATCTCTCCCACGGCCTTGGTGCAACTTCAGTTGGCTAGGTCACTGTTCTTCCTCTGCTCTTGGCACCCGGCTGTTATCACAGGACTCATCAGAATGTGTCCCAGCACACAGGGTGGAACTGCAGGCCTCTGGGTGCTCTGCTAGGATCTCGTTTGTCCACTGTAAGGACTGTTCATGCCATCCCAGACCCCAGGAGTCCAGGTGGGATGATGCCCTAAGAAGACTGGTGCTGGGGCTACAGGGCTCATTCCCACACGGTCACACTGGCCTGATCAGGCCACCAAACTTCACCCCTAGCATCCACAGAGCACTGGCTCTCTGGCCTCTCCCAGGGAGCACTGCCACCCTCTCCAACTCTCACTGTGCAAAGGGGTATTGCATTGCTCCTTCCATTTGCCTGGATGGGAAGGAGTTCAGCACTCCCATCAGCTTCAGCAAAGCCTACAACTGCTTGCTGATCAAAGAGCCCCTTGATGGCAGCCATTAAGTCCTCTCTGAATAGCTCTGCTTTATTCATGCACTAGCGCTGCTGTTACGGTGCATCCTGGAGGGGATTGTTTTTCAGCGGTGGGTAGCGTGGTATAGCGTGTAAAAATCACTTTGCAAAACACTGTTTCTCCTGGGCGAAATGTGCTATACAAATAAAGATCATTATCATCTTACAAATTTTGCAGTCTGTGGCAAGCACTGTTCAGATAGGCAGCGCCAACAATAACCCAGGCCAGCACAGCAGGGAAAGGCCTTGCACAACCCCTGCCTGATTTATTCTGTCATCTGAGGCTGCATTTAATCAGTATTATTTCCAGGATTTACTGAGCTTTTGCTGCCTCAAGAGAGCTTAGGACTCAGAAGCATCAAAGTTAGCAAGTTTGGAGAAAATATCCAGTGCATTATGTAAAGCTATTCTTAATGCACGCATTCCAGTTTCTAAGAAGTGTAAATCACAGTAAGTATTTAATACAATAAGAAAAATGGTAATCCAGTAGGAAGTTTCTACCCTGCCAGCCCAAAGAGGACCTCAGGTGAATTCACTTAAGCTATTCACATTCATGCCTTGAGGGATCAAGGACAAGTCTAGAGCTTGTGTGCGAGGCTGCACAATACCGCTACAGTCATCGCTGTGCCCAAGTCAAGGGGGGCTCCTGATCAAAGTGATCATTGCCACAGGGAGGGTAGCACTGCGACTTCATTCATGGCAGACAGCACCTACTAGTGAAAGGATAAGACAAGCAAGTTATGAGCAGGCGGGTGACAGTACCTGCTCAGAGCTGTCAGAGCAAGGGGCCACCCACGAGGCTTTAAAAGCAAAACTGAGAAAGGCAACGCGAAGGGTTTGCTGCCACAGCCATACACTGCCAGGAAACTGCAGTACTGACTAGATCTGGTCTTCCTTTTATGATCTCCTCCTTTTTTGTATTCTTTATGTATAAACAAGCAGCTGTCTTGCCTGTCACAGAGAGAAGGAACTGCTCACCTATTCTTACTCTCAAAACTAAGGCTTTTGGCAAGATTTCATATCTACAAGCTACCAGTATGAGGCTTGCCCTGCTGAATGCTTTCTCCTTTGTCCGCTTGGTCCTATGCTAACTGGATGTTTTTATCCTGAGGACAGACTCATTTACTGTGGGGAAGTTCACATAGCCAGTGGCAAACTGCAGCATGTGCCTAAACCACAAAAGGCAAAGCATCGTGGTTACTGGGCCAACTACAGGAGATGGATGGTGCTCAAATGTCCAGACCACTACAGAAGATAAAAAGGCTATCCAACTAAACAAGCCATTAAGGATGGGCCATATTTTAAATGCACCCCCTTCCCCCCAAACCACCTTTTAATTTCTCTTCACAATTGCAATTTTTTTATTGGGAAGCTGAGAAAAGACCAGGTTGTGGCCCTGGGCTGCCACAGCAGTTGTATATTATAGGGAGTATGGGTAGGGTGACAGTTATAAACACACTGTCTCTAGAAAAACACTTCATTTGCAAAACAGATTTGACAGCTCTGTTTGTTTGCAATGCAGAGCACTCCTCCCAAGCCCCCACATGGGCCTGTGAGCCTTGATTACTTCTTTGATGCCAGCTCTTCCATAGAGACCTCCAAAATGGAAGTGATGAATGAGGTCCTGTCAGGCTCCATTCCCCGGGTGGCCTTGAATCCATCCAGTTATCTGTTACACCGCCAGCCCTGACAGTGATGAACACAGTCCAGGCAGCTGACAACACCCCTATTCATTACAGAAGAAAAAAAAGGAAAAAAAAGGGGGGGGGAAGGATTTTTGCCACCCTTCAAAGTTTCGCTCATCTCTGCTATCTTTAGAGGACCTGCCTGGGGAGGAGATGATGGAGCCTGTTTATACAGTTGTGTGGAACATAAGATCCGACATCCCCAAGCTCCACTAGGGCTGAGCATCAAACTGCCCAAGTGCTGGCACTTCTTCCTTGTTTCTTTAATTGTCTGCTCTGAACATTCATTGTGGACACACAATCTGATAAATCTGTCACTGTGGACAACAGCCACCTAACAGCCATACAGACCTTCCTGCTTTGAGGTTGCTTGAGCACAGCTTAACCAAAGCAGCAGCTCCTACAAGTTACTCCTATGAGGATGGAAGCTGGGAAGAACCACCTGCCTGGTTTGCTGCAATTGCTGCAGACCACAGAGCTGCTCTGTGCCCTCCACAGCCAGGGAGCAAAGGTTCCTGCACACCACACAGCAGCTGCTGTTGGAAGGCACCTCTGGAGACCATCTGGTCCAGCCTCCTCCTCACTCAAGCAGGGTCTGCTAGAGCAGGTTGCTCATGACCACATCCAGTTGTGGTTTAAACATCTCCAAGGGCAGAGATGCCACAGCCTTTCCGGGCAAGCTGTTCCAGTGAAACTGCTTCTCCGGGGGCTCCCTTGCTCAGCCTCCAGCAGGCTGCCCGAGCCGGCCAGCACGCTGCTTACCGGCTTGTGCCGCTGGTCGAGCACCCAGACATGCTTCTTTCACAGCAATTGCTCGGTCTGCAGCTCTAAAAGGGTGCTTTGCAAGAAACGCCAGCACAGCATTTGAACCTAGAGCACAGAGCACTTACCCTCACCTAGACAGAAGCTGCCTCAATGCAGTGTACCCCAGCAATTCGGGTGCGCTGCAATTCGGGTGCAATTGCACCCCAGCAATTCGGGTGCAATTAAAACAAAGTGTACGCTAAATACTACAAACCTACCACTCCAGAGGAGCAAGAGTCTTGTCCATAAGGGAGGCTGAAAATATTTCTGTTCAAATCACTGAGTGACAGGAAAAAAAAATTATTTTAAGAAGTCTTTTGATGGCATGTTTTAATTTTCCACTGAAATACAAGTTATAGAAATGTCCCCATATGTGACTTGAGCATCTTTCAAAAGACACTGCTTGGTTATTTTCTGCCTTCATTCCTTGTTACTCATCAGATTTTCCAAGTCATATCATGTGCTACACCACAGAAAGACTTTAAGAGAACCCTTTTTTTGGTTAGTTTTAATTTTCCCAGAGGGAAGAACTCTCCTAACAATGTCAGATTTATCTGGCTGGTATTAATGACTTAAACACAGGCATTTAGTTTTAGTCAGCTACCTGGACTCCTTCTATATTCAGTGGAAAACAGCATTTTATCTTGGAAACCATGCTGCCTTAGAAGCTTGTCTCTACATTGACCAGTCCTTCCAGCTGCCTCCCTGCCTGCACATGCTACTAAGGAAGCAGCACCTCCCAGCTCGGACTAGACACCTGCATTTGGTGTGGTTAATACTACACAAGACATAGAAGCAACGAGTAGCACTGCAGAGATCTTTTCCTTTGTTTTTTCCATGCATCTGTATTTTTCAAAGTTGACTGAAAAATAAGTGATGCTTTATCTCAGGAAAAGAGTTGTCCCTCATTCACAAAAACATCACAATTCTTTAAAGTTCCATTTAAATTTAAAACAGATTTTTGTACAGAATGCAGTCATCCATCTTCCCCTGTTATTTTTGGACAAGCCTTCAGGCAAACGTAGGCTACAGAGAAGGAAACTCAGTGCAGAAGTACAACTGACAAGATTGTTGCAGAAGCAACATAAAAGACCTAGTGGCAAGACAGTCTGCACAGGCTGTAATTTTAAAATCATTTGTTGTAATTATTTTGCCCATTTAATACACTAACATATACTTTGGTGCTAATCGCCTCACAAATAGAAAAATAACCCACAGAAAACAGAGCCTGTAAATTAGAGGCTACTCATGCATATTTTATTCTCTCCCTCTGCTGGCTTCTACAAACCACTTAGTTAAACCTAATCTAATTGAGAACCAAACTTCTGTTCAAATAAACAGCATTAGCAGATGTATTAAGCTACAGGCTGGAAGACCCCGTTCGACCCCGAGAGCCGACATAGCCATTGCACTGCCCCAGGAGGGAGATCCCTCTTTCTGGTGGGCACTTCCAGGCATCACAGGGCTGGAGCAGGTTTGCCCTATAAACTACATGATCTACTTCTGTGCCTGCAGCAAGAATCACATTTTCTGCACAGGTTTAAAAATTTTGCCTTGTCATTTGCAGCCCCACAGACAAGGATAAGGGCAGTCAATGTCAAAATCAGTGCTCTGAGCACACACTAGAGCCTGCTCACCACTGGATCCCGCTCCGATGGGCACAGCTCCCTGTGCCCACCTTGCTTATGGCAGCAGCAGCGCTGGCGGCACACGGAATGGAAAGGGTAGAAACCCCAACTCTGGTCAGGTCAACAGTCACAGCAGAGATGACTCTGCCTGCCGACCAGACACCATGCGAGGCCCATGATGCAATTTAGAGAAGCAAATTAATCCAGAGTCATTATGTTCTCCCAGGATTAAAGACACATCAGTTAATAAATATTTATGTCTGAATTACCTAGACGCGTTACTGGGGAAAGAGAACATTGCTGAAAGTCATCTTAGAACAACTAGGTCTTTAGCTACAAAAGCAAGCACACTGCAGGCAGTTACTGAACTTGCCTGGCCAGTAAACGGGCAATAAACAAACAGAGAAGAAATGCAGAAAAAAATAAGACAGAAATGACAGACTATTACAGGGTTTTGTTTGTTTTTTGTTTGCTTCTTAAAACATCAGTACCATAACAGCATGTTAGGTGCCAATAATCTCAGAAATCATATCCAGTCCTGACACTGGCCATCCTGAAAGTGAGTAATGGGTCTTGGGAGGTCTCCAAACACACACACACACCTCTCAATATCCTCTGACAAAATCCCCAGCAAAAACCTGTCATTTAGCAAAACTGATGGATGCACAGAGGGGAATGGAGAGCTGCAGCTGCTCCAGCATTAAGACTCCTTTGCATTAGCCTCATCCTCTTCATCCTACGGAATGCAGGAAAGAAGCACTCTCCACATTCTGAGGCAGACAGGAAGGAACAGGAGAGGCAAATCCTGATGCTCTCTCCGCTTTCTTCTGCTTGCGAGCGGACCTGTGCCTGGCCCCCTCCTTCCATACTGCGGGGAGCTGTGTTGGTCACACAGCTGCAGGGCTGCTAGGAACCACAAGCAGTCATTTAGTGCAGCCACCAGCCCCAAGGAGGACTTGGCTATACCCACACTATTCCCTGTGGGAATTTCTCTAACTTTTCCCATCCAGCAGGCAAGAGCCCATGATGTCCCAAACAATTTTTTCCAGTGCTTTGCTATCATTATCTTGGGGAAAACTCTTCCCAATATCTTACGTGTTGCAATTTAATCCAATTTTTGCTGTATTCTTGGACTTGAAGAAAAAAAAAAAAAAAAAGAATTCTCTTCCTTCATGCCTATTTGAAAGTTATCACAGCAGGTGCCCTTGATTCTCCTCTCTAGGAGAGAGGAGCCCAATTACCCCAATCCCAGGCCTTCCTCCTGCACTGTGGAGGCTCCAGGCACTCCTCTTGCTTTTCCTGCACTCTGTTTGGTCAACCTCATAGCATTGCTCATGACAGACCAGCTACAGTGCCTGTTCTGACTTTCAGGATTGGACTCATCCAAAACGTGGATCAAAGCTACTCTGCACGGATCAAAGCTACTCTGCACTCACGATGGTTTCATGTCCTGTGAGTATCAACAGACTTCATGCCTTTCTACCAAGGCTTTTGATGGTGGTTGTTGTCAGTGCAGAACTTAGACGAGCTGACATACCACTCTGGTGAGGAGAATGGAAGCAGCTAAACCATTTCCAGCAGAAATGGGGTCCTCTGAATTCTTGAAGAGCCACAAAACCTGTCTAGTTCTACAGAAAGCCTACCCTGAGCTCTATGGGAAGTATTTTCACAATGCCAATCCACAAAGGGCTACATCTCCTAAACCCACGGCTGCCTCAGATCTTGGCACAACTCCTGGATTTATGCCAGAAGAGCTTTTCACTAAGATTCAAGAGACATGACCAGTTCCTTTGGCACCTGAAAAATCAGTTTTCTCACTTTCCATCTCTCAGATCCCAGCTGTTGCACTTCCTGCCTTCTGCAGCAAATGGCCACTGAAGTCTGACTAATCTTAAACCACTTCCATCACCTTTCTATCCTCTAGTGACAAATAAACTTCTTCACTTGCAAGTTCTCTGTAAAGCATGGAGCTGATGGACAAGAATGAACTGTCAGTATCACTACTGGAGCAAAGGAACCCATCAATCCTGCTAAGACTCTTTTATTCAAGCTAATCAAAAGCATGGTAACATCTTAAACTCCAAGAGACTAACTCAGAAGCTTCCAGAGCTTCTCAAAAAAATGACTCTGATCAATGGACCAGATTAATCAGAGAACGGAAGAAGTTTCACAGCTTGCAGCTCAATTACAAGGGTGACTCACTTCTAAGGCTACAACACCTTAAAATGGAAATAATCCAAGCAGGGGAAAGGAGGAGCAAATCAAAGCTCTTGGAAGAACCCTTCTAGTGCAGCAGCAGCAAAGACACAAGTTATTTTTGCTCATTTCTAACTCCCACCCCATAAAAATTAAACACAGCTTAAATAGAAGGAGAAGGCTTTAATGAATGCCTAGGACTGTAGTCTCTCCCGCTAGAGACGCGGGGCAGCTTGCTTAAATAACTGCTTTGCCCGGCAGGCGACGTCGCGCTGTAACACACAGGTCCCGGTGCGCTCCCGCGCACATCCCGGCCCCTGGACAGCGCAGCCCGGCTGCCTGCAGCCCCTCGCGCTCCCTTGGCTTTCTAAGGGATCACACCTGGGGTTTGCAGGCCCCTTTCATCAGCCCGGCAATCATCTGCCTTGCTGCAGAGCCCACTGGGCCTTCCAAGCTGAAGCGATCCTTAAAACACATCTCCAAAAAGGTAAGGTTTGGAGACCGAGAGGAAACTCACGGCTGACTTTTTCCTCCTCACCCATTCCCTGGCACTCTCCTGCAGCCAAGCGCCTGCATCACTGTTTGCCTTCAGAACAGCTTCTCTACTGCCTCTTAGGGCCAGCTATGCACACAGAGCTCCCTCCCCAGCTAACTAGTATGGCCCTGCAGAGGACAGTCTTTGGCTTTACGTTAAGGAGGGGAAGAAAAAAAGGAGGGGGGGCAGGGGGGAAAGAAAAAGAAAACTAAAGTCAGAATAAATCACTTGTTCAACTTGATGCCCAAAGTACCTCTCTTTGCTCATACTGCGTGCGCTATTGTTAAAAGTTAACAGAGGAAAAGATATTTCAGGATTCCCTTCAGAGCCACAACGCGATGATTGATGACCAGCGAAAAGCCGCATCCCAACAGCGGTAACTGCAGGAAGGGCTCAGCATTGCCCGGCTACGGCCCTCGAGAGCCTCTCGTGGCACGCCAGCACCACACGGGACACGAGCAGGGCCGATGGCTGATCCACGTGGCCACCGAGAGCAGCCCGAGGATGAAGGATGGAGAGAAATGGAGACTCGAGGACCGGGAGGGGTTCTGAAAGAAAGAGCAAGCAAGAACAGTGGAATTTCTGTAAACTCTTTGGGAGGGCACTGGAAAAGTCTTTGATGGAAGATTGAGATTGTTTTGAAGAGATTTTATTGAAGAAAAAAAAGTGAGTGTTGTATACAGGGATGGAGGCTACCTAGAACACTTAACAGAGCCTCCTCTTCCCTTTTTTTATTATTTGGCACCCCCCAAACCTTGTTCTGAGGTGACACCTCACTCAGAAGAGGGAAACGTGGGGGACCTTTGTTAGCTGGTGCTGTGCTGCTGTCGGTGCCGAAGCCAAGGCGGGTTGTGGGGGAGAAGAGCACAGCAGAGCTGACTCGGCCTGCGCAGGGAGCGAGCCCACAGGCCCAACAGCAAAGCCCGATGCTGTCCTCAGTGCCACCTAGGCCATCACGTGCTATCTGCCTGTATCACCCATGCTCCTTCTATATTTAGGTACCTTTTTTACTCCAGAAGGGAGTATATAGATGATAACCCTGACTAAAAAACCCTGCCCATTACTGTGGCTGTCCCCTGCTCCGCTCCATGACTCCCCATCACCTTCCCACTCATCACAGCCAAACCAAATGACAACCCTCTTTGGGAAAAAGGACATGCAAACATAACCTCTCAGGGTTACAGAAGATGAGCTGACAACATTTGCCATGCAGAAAAAGGAGGGGGGAAAAAAGTTAATCCTATGACTTTGGCTGTCATCAAACAAGGTCCGAGTAAGGAAAAGCCAAGTGGCCCACCCCATCAGCTGCAAGCTTCTCCCCTCAGGTAGCCAACAGAAGGTTGAACAGCACAAAATATAGAAAAACTTCACCCCACCATCAAAACTAAGCTGCTTGGCACTTAAAGACAGTTGGATTCAACTGTGGCACTATTGGTTATTACTAAGCTCGTCAGTGAAATTGCCATCCAGCCTACTCCTACTCCCACCAGATTTGGGAAGATTAATTTCAGCTGAAGTGCATTAGAAAAAGAGAGCCTCGGTTGAAGTTATCTCCTTCTGTGTTAAACACAGGAAGCTGTTTCTGCAGACAGGTTTTGTGCAGAGAAATCACCAGTCTTTCATCCAAACACAACCCTTCTAATGAATAAAAGGCAGGTAAACTGACCAATTTTGGTGACACAAAGCAAGAACAACAAGCTTCCACAAGGATGGCTGTAATAGCATCAGCTTCACCTGGATGTAGTTTGCACTGTTTTACTAGTTAGGTTTGTTAGAGTGTGCCAGCAGGACACAACTTGCTTGCAACTCAACATCAGATGATGATTTTTCCCTGTACAGCTGAGGACCACTTGCCTCCTCATTAGCTGGTCTGTAACTACATGATATGTTTAAGAGAAGAAAGAAACTCTTCCTCACCTAGAATCTGACTGGCAGAAAAGTACTGATAGCCAATTTGTTCAACCTCTGTTTATTTGGCATTACCTCTCTAGTGAAAAATCTGGACATTTTCCTTGCTGTTTGCTACCAGGGTCCCCATCAGCCTATGTCTAACCACGATCATCCTGACTTATGAGCTGCCTGCACAGCACAGGAGGAAATCTCACAAGATCCGTTCTCATTGTCAGACTTCTCATTAAATACGGTACATTTACATTTTCCTCCGACTTAGTGCACCATTAAAAATGATGTAAGAAACTTCCTGTTCTTAGCAATTTGTGTGATACACCTACAACAGTGTCAAACATGATGAAACACCACCTTAAAAAGAAGTGCCAATCATAAGTGCAATCGTGGCTCTGCTGAATAGCAAGAGTCTGTAGAAACCAGCTCAGTCTAATCCCTTCGTACCAGTTTCACTGGCCTCTTGCCACTAAGAGGAGAACTCAGCACAGGAGCCTGCAGAACGTCTGGCCACCTGTAGCCCATCCAGGGGAAGCAGGAGCCCACAGCACAGCACCGAGAGAGGCAGGGTAGACAGTAAACAAGGACTTATTTCTTGACGGGAACTGCTCGTGGTCTCAAAGATGCTGCTCCCCATCACTGGGGCCTGCGAGGTGCCTCAGGAGCACGCCAGAGGATGTGCTCGGCAAGGGCACTGCCCACGGAGCAACGCGCGAGCCCAGCCCCGCAGCGGAGCCTTCCCTTCGGCAGCCCACGGCGCTGCCCTGTGCCAGCGCCCGCGTGCTGGGAGGCTCCTTGCCCTGCCGCCCGCAGGCCGAGGAAGGAGGGTCCCGCTTGGAGCACGTGTGGGTCGCGTTCCCCTCCGCCCGGCCCGCAGCACGACCTGCACGCAGAGGAGAAGGGCTGCCCCTGTCCCTGCTCCCTCAGCCTAGCACAGAATGATGATGATAATTATAAAGTACCAGCACTTGGACAAGAGCCACCGTCGGGCAGGCCCAGGGCGGCCGCGGCGTGCGTACCGGGCGCTGTCCGAGCTTGTCTCCAGGCTCATGCTGCCCCGGGACAGCAGCTAAAAGACACCAGCCCCCCATTAAGGAAGCATGCAGAAGAGTTCCGCAATGCATCCACAGCCACAAATGAAGCAGTAGCTTGGAGAGCCCCTAGAGAGCCATTTTTGTTAGCAGATCTTGGTTACCAACCGGCACGCGTATTTTGCAGAGCTGCGTCTCTGCCTCGCTCCCCAGGAGGGGACGGGGCTGATCAGCATCAGGATGAAAGCGACTGGCTTGAAACACTAGCTGCCCTTTCGGGTGGCTCTGAGGGCTTGAAGTGGGTTTTGGAGAAGAGAGGGAGATGAGCTTAAAAGGACACTGCAAAAGCCAGAACTGGGTGTGATCAAAAACAAGCTTTGTTTAGATATTCCTCCTGATCCTCAAAAAAAAAAATCTCTCAGCCATCCAAAGCAAGAGCTCGCAAGGCCAAACGATCCGCTAGATACCCACCAGTGCTGTAAGTTCCCTGCGCAGAGGGGCTGGGGGCTGCTCCCCCCGTGCCCGTGCCCCCATGCCGACGGGGGCAGAAAGGGGCAAATCCAGGCTGACGGAGCAGCCTAAGACAAAAGGGCCTAGAACTTACCCCAGCATTTTGCCCACGTGTGAAGGTGGCCTTCACATTAGCTTTAACGCTTGCCAGGTAAGAGGGAAGGTCTCGAGAGCCCTGACTGCACCATAATGTGCAGCCTCCCTCTCTCCCTCCGCAAGGCCGAGGGGAGGCACTGCCTGCAAGGGAAGCAGGATAACAAATGCAACAGCAACCCCTTGCCTTTGAGGGGGCAGCTTTCCCTACACCTCCCGCTGGTATTAGCACACCTTTCTCACTAGTTTGTGAGACTCTTTCACAGAGAGGTAGCATTAACTTCTCAAGAGACACAAAACAGAGGGGCCTACCTCTGCACTCAGATCAGCCCAGAGATTTTAAGCATTACCCAGTAACAACCCAGGCTTTATGGAAACTCAGAGACACAACACCTGCTATTACACAGCACCACTTAGCAGAGAGCATCAGGCAGCATTTTCACCAAAAAAAAGCAACAAAGTGGCACCAACTTACTTGAGCTGAGAAGCCAGAGACAAGCAGATGAAGCTCTTGGGCACCCAGCAGAAACACAGCTTAACTGCAAGGTGCTCCCCTAAGCCGAGGGGGGCAAGGAGCAGACAGGCACCACCAAGCTCAGACCAACACAGCATGGCCCTCCAAGCTGCTGCTACTATTGCTGTTGTAGAGGGGCAGCCACTGAAGAAGGCTCTGGGTGTTGCAGCACATCAGGCAGATCACATTCAGCTGGGGAAGGCAGTAGCCTCCGGGGCCAGGAGCTGAGGCCATGTAGGGAGCTCTGCCCCACACCTGGGAGTGCCTCCAGCTGCAGGTGTGGGGCTGCCCAGTGCCCCAGGGCACAGGCTGGCACTGACGCCAGCACGTCAAGGACCCAGCAGGCAGGGACAGCGCGCGCTGAGTTGACTTGTGCACTAACTATCCTGCAAGAGTTTTATGTATATGCTCATCAGCATGCTTTAAAAAAAGGGGTTTTTTTATTATTTATTTTTGAAAAGTAAACCAGATCATGTTATAAAAGACTTTCTAGTGGCTGCAGTTCCCCAGAGCTTCCCCAGGTATGAAGTTTCTAGATACCTGTCTCCGCTAGGCATTAGTAATATCAACAAGGTAAATGGATGCTCTGCTTTGATGCAATAAAAAGTATTGACCTTATAGCTTGATTTCTACTGAAAGAAGCCTGCAGAATTCCATAGTAACTTCATTGTCAGCGATAAGGGGAAAAAACACAAAGGTTGACAGGTGTTATGCTTGCTAATCTTAGTCTAAACTAAGAGCCAACAGAACAGATCCACTTATTCTCAGAAGGATTTAGTTTTAAATATGAACTATATTGCTGAGACAAATTGGGCTCCAGCTCTGAAATACCTGCAGGATCTCTTTTCCTAACCAGTCTGACTGAAAAAGTGCTCAAAAAAGACATGAATTTGTATTCACTTTGTCAAAAGTCCTTTCTTCTGTTTCACAGCCTACTCACAGCATCCTCTGTAACTTTTTGGTGCATTTGAACAAACAAACAAACAAACAAACAAAAACCTTAAAACATAAACTCAGTTTATGCTATCCCTTCTGCTCTTTCAGAAATGTGAGTTGGAAGTGGTACAAGTTTGCGCTTTCTCATTAAAAAGTCTCTCATAAGACTCCCAAGAGTCCAAGGAGACATCACACAATTTCAAACACTTAAATTAATGCATTTTAAGGATACTCCTATCCTGTCCCCAGATGCTACCATTCTTAGCTACAAGGCAGTAATTGATAGCAGACACATTCCCAATATGATTAAATAGTGCGAATCACATTGAAATAATTCCCAAGCTTTTTTGATCATGCGGGGAAGCCTTACATTGGTTTAGGTTTCCCATTTTGATTTTCTCTTTACAGTAAGCTGAGAGGGCAGAAGCTCAGGTATTGCCTCTCACATGCAGATGGTTGCTAAACCACTTCATTTGTGGGCTGCACCTGGAAACTGTTGCACAGCGTGAGCTCTGTTCAACAGTTGACTTTACTGCAAGTCTTTCTTATTTTGTTAGCTTGTTATCTCTATAAAGCTTTGCAAACATTAAAACTACTGGTAAGAAAAGGACTAAATAATTGAGTTGCCAGTACAGGAGCGCAGCTTACCTTGAAAAAATATAAATCTGAGGATAAGGGCTGCTTTTATTCTAATAACTTAGTGTGTGTGAAAAATAAGGCATGAATTTTATAGTGGAGTAACAACTTCTTGCTCACACCTTCACTGGATGGGCTCGCTCTGAACCAAGAGATTGGGCTTCATCTGACCAGTTTAAACACATGCGTCTGCCTTGGCTGCCAGGGCTCCAGAGCAGACATCTGGAGGAAGTAAGGGGAATAACACCCCTTTCTCTTGGGAAAGGCAAGGTGACTAACTCAAACGTAAGCAACTGCATTGTACGTGCACAAAGTTAATAAAATTAATTCCACCAGGGCAAGATCTGTACTGTACAAAGCATTGCTTTCAAAGCGTAGCAAAAAAATAAAAGAGCAAAGCAGCTGTTTTGTGCTGCTTATCCAAAATATTTCTTCTGGCCTATTCTAAATAGGAGCAGGAGTAATTGTTTTATACATTGAATCGCCTATTCTCCCCGCTCTGGGTAATGATGTTTTTCTAATACTTTTAACAGAGGTGGCAGTGAGGTGAATAAGCCAAGCAGAGATTGCAGGCATACAGTTTCCTAGGAGCTGATCTCAGGAAATTTGTTTCAACCAAGAGATCCTATTCGGGGTCCTTTCTTATGGCCATGCGTTGGCACAAGGGTACTTACTTCTGAGTCTTCATACGCTCCTAATATTTCTCAGTCCTCCAAGAACAAATCCAGAGGAAATCACTTCAGTATGAGAATGTGAGATTTTATTAGCTCAGCGAGGTCACCAGCGGCCAGCAGTCAGATGGGGCCTCCATAGGGATCAACCTTGGTGTGAATGTGAATCACAGAAGTGCCGCTCAGAAATGCGTTCTCCAGCTGGATGCTGTTTCTGAACTGGTACGTATTATATATCCAAATAGGTATTTTATGCTCCTTTTTATACTGATTGTATCTGGGAGATTGGGAGAAGTGAGGTAAGCTATATGCCAGCGATTACGTGGCTGCAAATTAAAGCTCGGTATTGGCAGACTCAGACAGAGAACTGTGGGTTTGACAACGAGCAATAAATGTGAGGAGAATTCAGGGTAAGAATCGTAAAAACAAAAAGCAGACAGTTAACATGGGCCTTAAGGAGGAACTGTGGAGTCAAGTAAAAATAATGCTACGGTTGTTCATATGCAGTAATATCAATGTTGTACTGCCAGACTATCTTAGAGATACAAAACAACACAATCATAGCAAGTTTCCCTCTTTATTACGTGTGTCCTTATCAGGGAATTTGCTCTTGAAGATATTTTACATAGACCCTGCTCTCTTTCCTCTAGTCACACAAATCAATGATGAGGTTGTTCTGCACGTGGCTGTTTTTGCCAACCTTTATGACATGAAGGGAAACAAAAAATAGGAGAAGTACCTTCACACCTCGCCAAGAGGAGCTGGGCCTGGCCGACCCCAAGCAGCCGTGCTAACGTAGCCCCCGGGCTGGGCCCAAGGCACGAGCGCGTTTGGCTTTTGCACTGCCTCGTCTACACAACAGCGCCGCGCTCCTGCTGGCGCGGAGGAAGCGCTGGCTGCCCTTCCCAGGAACACCAACACCGCGCTCTTCCCGTTCTCCGGGCGGCCTTGGCGATCGGAGCGGCGCCGCGCTGCGGGGACGGGGTCACTCGCATTCCTTGCAGCGCCTCTATCTACCTTTCCAATGAGGCGGTAATCAGCGCGCCGTGATGGCTGGAAATTGCGGGGATGCCCTCCGCGCTGTTTTCTCTGCGGCGAACCCTCGGGGCAGCCTGACGGCTGCAGCGACGGCAGAGCGAGCAAGGCTGGGCTCGTGATAAATAACAACAATTACGGCACTCGTTATCTGATAAATAACGCATCCTGGCCCGCCGTTAGTCCAGCACAGAGCCCCTTCGCGGGGAGAAAGCGGGGGCCGCGGGCCTGCCCGCGCCGTGCCAGGCTCCGGGCGCGTAGACGGAGCGTTTCCCGAGGCGCGGAGCCGCCCCGGCAGCCGCCCTCCCTTCTCTAGGGAGGAGGAAGCGCAGCCCTCACGGGGCGACAGGCTGGTTCTCCTGGCTCGCGGCCGCGTGCTCGAGCGCCGCAGGCGCCTCGCGCGAGTAGTGCTAACCACCCTCACCCTCGCGCTCGGGGAAGGCTCCAAAATGTGACGTGCGTTACTGAGATTATCCATCCTTCTCACGCACAAGCGCACGGAGCTACGGGGCAGGAAGGCCAGTGCCTGGCGGGAGCTGCCCGCAGGAGGCTGGAAGGGCTCTGCGCGGCGCCGGCGCTCGGGGTCTGTGCAGCGACGCCGCGCGCGCGGCTCCGTCACCTGCCCCGGCCACGGGGACACATCAAGACACTGTGCTGCTCGTGAGCATGTTTTGGGGAAATCAACACTGATTCCAGTTTTCCATAAGATGCATTAGCTGCTGCGCCACGCTCAGCCAAGCTGCAGTTGCTGCAGAGCTGAGGGGCATTGGGCAAAGGGAGATGGTCTCCAGTGCTGCCTGATTTTATCGCACCTGCGCTTGGCTGAAGTTCTTTGCTTTCTCACATCCTCGCCGGACACCTACGGAAGACATCCAGGTTTTGGAGAGTTAAGTATTGTCATCCATATTAGGCATCCAAGCTGGATGGAAAGGGCTTGACTAAAACCACAGAAGGGATCGGTGCCAAAGCCACCACGAAACAAGTTGCCCACTCCTGCTGCCCCTGTCCTGGGCGCCTGGCACACGCAGCTCCCTTGGCTTGAATAAAGGCAGTATGTAGAGAGCAGACTGAGAACTGGCAGCTAAATATTACTGTTCACAAGCAAAAAAAGTACTGATTGAACGTGAATTTACTAATCAATACTTAGCAAATACTGAACCTGCACAGAATCCATAAAATACACTCTAAATGCAGGAAGCAAAGCCAAAATATTTTTCTGCTCTGTGCTTTCATCACAGCAATTTCAGCAGGCAAAAACTGCATTCTGGCCACTGGTATTGCATAAAAAACATGGACTTTTTGAAAATTTACTACCCATTTCCCGAGATATTTCATTTATTGATTTCTTGCTATCTATAAAGTGTTCGTTTTAATTTGTAACTGTTCATAATCCTTTTGCTTTCAACTTATTTGTGCTTTTATATCTTTCAACCCTATTACAATTCTAGTTTTGAAAGTATTTAACAGCTGTGCGTATTTGTTTAGGCAAATAAAAAAAACATGCCTTGCAAATAACTATTCCTATTTTTGGGGGTAGATTATTTATGCATTTCCTAGCATTTCTTCTCCATCTTCACATTTCTTCTTGTGTGCATCTGATCTTCCTAACACCACGCTTTACAACCACACTATAAACACAGAAACCATAAGAAAATCCCTAAATATGCAAGCTACTGAAAAAATAATAATTATCACATAATATCACTAGCTAAGAGAAAAATCTCCTCTCCATCCCCAAATACAGAACTATTTTCCTGTTTCAACTACTGTATTTCAATATTAACCCAGAACTCAGCAATCTCCCTTTAAAGGAATATTTGAACATAGGCCTTCAGGTCATATGCATTTTCAGATAACTCAAAATCAGATGTAGAGGGAGAACCAGAGCTAAGGAAAATACTCAGGAAAAGGCAACAGTCTACCAGAAAAAAAAAAAAAAAAAAAAAGAAGAAGAAGCAGCTGCTGCCAGAGAAAGAGTCTTAGGGGAAATTTTTCTTCAGGTTTTACCCTCATTACCTAGAGACAAAAAAATGCTCACAGAAGTTAACATGCAGAGTTTTCTGACTGAGTGGATATTTTTATTCCCAAATGAGCCTTAATAAATCAAAAATACCAAAAGTTTTATAATGGCAGGCCAGCTTTTCCTACACACGTCCAGCTGCCCCTTCTCAAGGGTTCAAGTCTTGAGGACTTCATGGCCAAACAGAAATACAACTTTAAAGAAGAAAAATAACAAAATAACTTTTTTAGACCTTTCATTCCTTTTTTTGAGCCCCTACTTGACAGAAATTCACATTTTTTTTTGACCATTAGCTTGCTATTAAACATTTATGTTCAATAATCAGGCTCACCTGGAGTTTTTATTTAATTAGCAGGACTAATCATGAATCATCTGGTTTCCTAAAGCTCTATTTTATGGAGAGAATAATGTCCCTATACAATATTCTTGCCACACTTTACATACACCAAGCACAATTACACCAAGTAGATAAGCAAGCTTTGTCGGACTGAAACAAACTTAGTGGTAACTCCAAGTGGCTATTTAAAGACGAATATTTTCTGAGTACTAAGTGTCTAAGTACTTGCTTGCAAGTCCACATCCGTACTTCTGAGTTCAGCACTCCTAAAGTTGAGAACTGGGAATTTCTCTGCCCAGGTATGATCTTTTTCCTTTTAAATTTTTTCAGATCTTATTCAGACACTCAAAAAATACATCTATTACTATTAGACATTTCTGTGCAGAAACCTCTGACTGCCGTTGTTCTTGTCAGGAAAATCCTTAAAATACTTAGTGGACATTCCCTTTACTGCGTTAACAGTCATAATGGGACAGTTCTGTTTTCTGAAACTTCCTGCGATATTCCCACAGGAAAATGAAAATTAGATAAATTTGGGGTTGGACTGAGAGCCATCTCCTCTGTTGAATGGAAGGAATGGGTAAAGGCAAAGCCATTTTGGCCATGGACTGACCAACCCAAGAAGATAATCAGGAATTTGAAGGCGAACAAGGTGGACGACCAAGCCCTGGCTGAACTCATGGCGTTGAGAGGGGCACTTCTCCTGTGGCTCCCTCCTTGCAGTGCTGCTCTGCTTAGCGGTAAAGCCTGGCTGGGGGAGATGCTGAAGCAGAAGGAAGCGGACGCAGCTAAAAGACATAAAGGGAAAAGAAAGAAGGTTTGCCAAGAAAGCGCGCCCTAGAAGACTGGAAACTGCGCAGCTCCTGCCGCGGGCACCCGAGCCCCCGTGCTGTGAGGAGCTGCTGCGCGTCTCGGCCCACGCGTCACCAGTGGCCCCAGCGGCAGCCGGGGTCGCGGGGTCTGACGGCACCAGCATCTTTGGCCAGTAGCCGCACGGGACTTCCCGAGGGTCCTCGATAACCAGCTGAGCCCCAGAAGGATGCAGGGAAGCAAATAAAACACCAATCTTCAGGGAGGACAAAAAAGCCAACAAACTAGAAAACTACAGGTTAAAAACTTCCAGGCATTGACAGATGTGCAATAGCAGAAACCTCAAAGTGCACCGGGAGAAAACAGCCCTTGTACCCTGGGCAGCAAAAGTACGGGAAATGCTAGGTACTGGGGAAAAGAAAGTGGCACAAAACTTAAAATATTTAGCAATGCAAGTTACAAACACCTGGAATGTGTCGGAATAGCCTTTGATCCATCCACAAGGTCTACTGGGAGGTGAAATATTCCTGGGCTCCCAAGATTAACCCTGGAAGTAACCATCCTTACTGTCCATGTCAATGCAAGAGGGCAGTGCGGCGAGCACTACGGTCACACCACATTTGCTTTCTCTTATAGGCCATGTCAAAAGGCCTATTGGACAGCAGCTCAATGTCTCAGGTGTGAACACCTACCTCAAGTACAGAGTCAAAATGCAACCCAACTCTGCGGCAATCTCTATGCATTAGGAAAATGTCTTTCCTCTGCCTAGAAACTGTTACTGTGCCATCACTGTTATGTTATTTCTGTTACTAAAAATGTCATCTGTCATTCATGAAGGTAGAAAATATTTATTAAACAGTAAGAATGAAAAGTGCAGCCCTCTATAGATGCCCATCTTTCTGCCTATGTTCAATGGGCCACTGAAGATAGTGGGATTATTTCAGGATTTCTATTTTGAGTTACTTTCGGACACATCAACACTCTTCCAATTTTATCCCCTTCAGAATTAATGATGTAGGACCGCTGACAATACATTGAGCTGCTGAGCCAGCAGAGGGAGAGGAGAAGGATGGGTCGCAGTCTTCTTTTAGAGACTCCAGTGTTAATTTGAAGTTTAATTCCAAAAAGTAACTGCAAAACAAAAGGGAAATTCTGAATTAAAGAAGTCTACAGAGCTGGAGATTAGAGGGCTGCATTGAAGCCTGTCTTAACTGGAATGAGAGGAAAAGCTGTAAGGCTTTTCCCTGACACCAAGATTTTGCCTTTACGCATAAGGAAGCCAGCCACAAAGAAGGGCAGCTCAGTCCTGAGCTATGGACGGTGTGGGGGACCCAAAGCTCCCAACGCGCGGCTCGGCCATGGCTTCTGCTGCAAGCACGGCAGCGCTTTCGGCCTCTCTCGCCTTCAGCTTCGCGCTCGCGCTGGTGAAGTCGGCGGCTCGGAGCCCCGCGCTGCCTGCCGTGGCCAGGCTGCTCCCAGCGCCCCCCGAGCCCTGCGCGGGCACTGCGCGAAGCAGCAACCCTGTCCTTAGATGTGCCCCCGCACGGTTCCCCCCTGACTTCGCGTTACGGGATAGCAATTCACCACTGCCTCACACACGAGTTTTGGCAGCCAGCAAGGAGAGGAGCCCCCTCTCCTCTTTACTCCAGCGCTCCTCTCACTTTGCTCCCCCAGCAGCAGCTCTGGAGAAGAAGGGGTGTCTGGCGTGTCTGAATAAATCCCCCGTAGCTACTGCCTCCTGCCACAGGTATGTGGTTGGAGCCACAATGCCGGCCTTAAAGGTTATGTCCATCCCGTTCACTTTCTTTGGGGAAAAAATACACTTTTAATGTTTTCCTCCTAAGAGGGAAAGTGACCTTTCATTACAGAAAAACGTACCAGCTGCACCATTAACGCTGAGCAGTCAAGTCCTCGCTGCTTTGACTGAAGAGCTGCTTGAACAGCATCCTCCCGTCGCTGCTGGTGAACAGGAATGCTGCATTTCTGCTGTTTACACCGGCTGCTCTCAACTGCACATAGTGCAAACTGTACATTTCTTAGCACCACACATTAAAAGGCTTCCTTATATTTAATAGGACTCTTTCCACCCAAAAGTTATGACCTGCCACATCAAGGAATGCCAGACATAGTAGCCTGCTATGCAGAGTTTCACATCACATACATGCCTATTGCTCAAGCAAGCATATATGTTAAAGGAAATCTTTGAATGACATGATGTACAACCATAATTAACTCTACTACCTCATTACCTCATTCACAACACTCAGTTTGAAGGATAAGGCTCATCATTACTTAAGCCTCTCTGCACAGAGATGTTCTTGCTCAAGATACACAAGGCAACAATGTTTGGCCAGTCAAGCAATTTCAGCAGATGAATATCCTTACGCGTCTCAGTGCACGTACCTGTAAACCTTCAACCCCAAAATAACAGGCAGGACACCTCCAGTAAGTTATTTGATGTGTACGTCTCCTAGAGGCTTTGCTTGGTTTGAAGCTAAACACAGGGTTTTGAAACTGCCAAGGCTGGAAACCTTTCCAGCTCTTTCCACCTCATTCCTTGGCGTTAAGACGTGACAGCACCGGCAGATACTTTCCTCACTGAAACGTCCTAGGTCCATGGTGTTCCTGGTCAAGCATGGATGTCCCAGGTGCATGCTCTTCTACTTACTCATCAGGAGGCCTCTCAAAGCGACTGCGCAGCACCACAGCCTTCTCTGTGTCATGTGTAAGCGCCTCTTCAGAGCCCCCGCACGGGGAGAGAGGCCCCAGTCATTCCCAGCAACTAGCACCACGTCGGAAACAGGAAGGGATAAAGACACAAAACCCCATGAGGGAACCCATCTTACAGAAAAAAAAAAAAAAAAGAATGTGAAGCCAGTATGAATGAATAACTTTGTGTTATGCAATATTCATAACTTCCAGAAGGTCTTTGCAGCTAGAGGAGGTGGAGCGAGCAGTGAAGTTGGCATTTGAAATTCAGGGTGCAACTCCCGTTGCTTAGGTCTGGTGTTCAGAGGTTTGCAAGCCAGTGACACTTGGTCTGTCATGGAGACCTGGCCCTTCTGCCCTGTTTCAGAGACCAGCCAAGTCTGAGTATCTGCAGTACTAGCGAGCCTGCAATCTGAGCCAAATATTGTTTTTTTTTTTTTTTTCAGTCATACAAAAGCCTTAACTCCCATCCTGGGTTTGCTTGGAAAAGAAGGAGAAAGACTAAAATATTCCTTTGGCGAGATTGGTTAATGCCAGTTTGTCAGCTGGGCTGAGACGGGCCCTGTGACGTGTCATTTGAAGGACGCTGGAGAGCCTCCCAAGCTGGCTCTTACCAGGAGTGCTATTGATAAGCTACAAAAAACGTATCACATCCACACATGAGATCAGCCACGTGAAAACAGGACGATGCCTTGCTAGCAAAAAAATAAATAAATAAGCTTGAAAATGAAATGTAACGTTAACTTCCCGCCCGCCCTCCTCGCGCCGCTTCCTGCAGGGAGCCGCGCGGACGAGGCGCAGAGCGCTCCGACCGCACTGCTTTGCGTTGGCTCCTCTCTTCACCATTTGCTTGTCTCCGATAACAAGCACCTGACAGGGCCGGGACACTCCTGCCAGCCCCTGCTGGGCTTCAAAACATAATCAAACACCTTGTGTGTTCAGCAGCCGCGTCTCCTGCAGCCAGGACAAGCAGCAGCGGATTGAATCCCGGTCCTCCCGACAGAATTTATGCCAGTACATGAAGCAGCGCATAAAGGGCCTACCAGGTTGTTTAATGCAGTTATCTACCCCTAGAGCCTCCTTTAAAGATATATATATATCAATAAAAATATATATGTGCTGTCTGAGGTGGCCTTGCATGCAAGCTGATGATGGGTAGTTAAATTGGACAATTCCGGAGTGAGAAGTGCCTAATTAATGAACAGTCGCCGTGTATATTTGGAAACCCGTGACCCAAAGACAGGATAGGTGGCTAAAGCACTAAAACAAATGACCTGTTCGGCTCATTACTCGATCAGCATTTGTTTAGGGGTTCTTTGGTGCCCTGTTCGCGTTCTCATCAGTTCCATTTAAATTACATGTTTTGCAGCACATTGTTGCAAATGCTAATTTATGCCTCGAAAGTAATAGCTTCATTTCTTACCTCATGAAGAAGCAGATGAATGAAAGCATACTTCTACAGAGCAAAGAGGAGATTAGCGAGGGGGGCTCAATGACTATTGGATTTTGCGTTTGCCAGAGCACAACGCGAGACGCTGCTTGGATGCATTAGGAGAAAACAAGGACATTCAGATCGTTGTACAAGGGAGACAGGTGGGCCAGGACAAGGAAGGAGAAGGGAATTGCCCCGGCGCACAGAGTGGCCGCTGACCATCGTCCCATCTTCTTTTTTGTATGCAGTTAATCACTAATGCAATGGCTCTGCCGGGCCTGAGCCCCACTCCAGACTGGCTGGAGGGGGGACATTACGGGAGCGCAGAACAGAGATGAGCCCCACGGGGCCGGGGTGCTGGCACATCCAGCACCAGCTCCCGTCTCCGCAATGAGGCAAGCAGAAAAAGGAGAAAAAAATAGCAGCAGGATCACCAGTGGCATCGCGCCTCCTTGCTGTGATACAGGAGGCACCTCTCCCTGGCAAGTTTAAGGTCCAGGCTGTAGGCGTTTTCATGTGCCACTTTTCGAGTACTTTTTCACCATGGGTCAGCATTTTTTGCTCTCTCCCTGCCATGTGCAATTGCAACATCGGTGCAAGGAGCCCCTGCCTCCATTTTTGCTTAACACAAGTGACATTTCTCAACTATTTTTATATGGCTACTGCCAGTCACATCAACTTTAAAATCTCATTTTAGCCTGGACAGCCTTGAAATTGCTGCTTCACTTCCCTGGGAGTACCTGCAAGTATTTTTATTTACCCTTATTTCCATGATGAGTTTATTTGCTTCTTTTTACAATTTTCCTCTCCTGTAATCTGTCAGGCAACCCCACAAAGCCAGCAAAGAGCAAAGCAGCAAGCCCTGGAAGCTACCAAGTGTGGAATAAGTCTGAATATCTCAATTTTAATAGCACTTTTCCTCTAAATGTCCTTCAAGCTTTAGATTTACCTTCCATAGAGCTTGATCTATTTTTAGTTCACCAGGTCAGGGGACCTTTCCTTGCCAATTGCTGCATGGTCAATAGTTTTTGAACTATTGACCACATAGGAGAGCAACAGTACAAAACTGTTTCAGGTCTCATGACCCTGTCTCAGCCAAATGGATTGTTTTTGAGAAGCCCTGAGGATAATAAATTAAATAGCCAAATAGACACATTAAAATGTTGTGGCTGCACAGAAGACCAGAGAGTGCTGTGGGGATAATAGGCCACATTTTGACTCCATAATGAACACAGGTCATACAGTGGCTTTTAATTTACTTGGAACTTAGTTGTTTGGGTGTAAAGACCTTAGTTCCTTCACTAGGCGAAGGAAGCCAGAAACCTGACTCTGAAACCTCTTCACGGCTCAATCCCAGCGAACTCTCTTCACACCATTTACCGCCCTTACAATTAATCTGGGGACAGGGTCAGGCTGGCAAGCACACAAATAAAAGCAAAGCAGGCACTATTACAGGACTTTGGTGGCCATGCCAACGTCCCCTGAAGAGAAAGGAGAACCAAAGGGAAGGGCTGCTGAGGGATTAACGAAGGAAGCAACCCTAGTTTTGTAATCTCCTGCAAAGATTATATGAAGTTGCACAAAGGGTGGCTTGTGTTGAAAGAAGGGAAGACGTGGGCGAAAGTTTCTCTGCAGCGCCGGGCCCTTCCATCCCTGCTCAGGTGGCACCTGAGCACGGGGACGCGGTGCCGGGCCGCAGCTCGCAGGGGCTGCCGACACCGCACCGCAACCTGCCGTGCTGCTGCGTCGCTTCTGCAGTGCTTCTGCGTTGCTTCTTTTGGGCACCGACGGCAGCTCCCCTCGAGGATGTCCTGACCTTGCTGACACACACCCATTCGGTATCCGTAGTGCCGGGCAGCTGTGAGAGACCCGAAAGCCCACCGAGCTCACACGCACACAGAGAGTTTGGGTTATTAGCTTAAACACAGCTTCCCCGGTTAAGGCACGAGGACCGCCTGAACGGCTGAAGAGGCAGCCGTGGCAGCAGGGTTTAGTCCCCGGCGCAGGAGCTGGGCAGCTCGAGGCAGCAGGCGGATGTCTCCCCTTCCTTTGCTCCCTTTGCTCCTGCTCGGACTCCGCGCGCTTGTCGTTCCGGACAGCTGCCTGTTTAACCGCTATGACAAGGTTTGCAAAAGCCAAGCGACCGAGAGGCACATTTTTATCCATTTTTTTTCCCATACCCATTTTGTTCTAACATATATAGAGTAGATTCTCTGTTATCAAATCGGGGAGAAAAAGACACCTCAGACATCAGAAAAGACACCCAAAGGAAACCAGTCCTACAGAGCCTGTGTGTCAGAGAGCAAATAGCGCTTCCCAGCCTTGGGTTTGGGCACAGCGAGACACATGATAACCAGAAACTCTGGAGCTGAAGGGCTATTTGGATTTCAGCTTTGACATGTGGCCGCGGAAAGTCGCATCCCGCACACCGGTGATATTTTCCTGTTTGATGAGACGCGTTCCCGCACATTATTCCACGCCGCGTCCGGACCATCTGTTACTTCCGTAGCACAGCTCTGGTTTCAGCAGAGACACGGCCTGCCGGCCACACTGACAAGTTACTTTTATCAGCCCTGTCCTCTCCGCGTAGACGTAAGAAGTAGTAAAGCCGTCAGCAGCACCTCCAGAGCCCCGCCGGGCCTCGGGCCTCACCACCGTGTAACCTCTCCTGCACTAGCGCCGCGCTCCGAGGCCGTTGCGCTGCGCCTAGCTCGCAGCCGAGCTGCTCCTCCCGCCCCGCGCTGCCCTGTGGGGCGTTTCGGACGGCGGGCACGGCGC
>WBNA01000033.1:2728132-2747450 GCA_013398345.1 Nothocercus nigrocapillus | reverse complement strand
CGCCGTCAGTTCGTGTGGGTTTTGTCCTTCAGCATCTCTCTCTTTCTCCAGCTTCTTTGTCTTTTCAGTCAATCAGAATTCTTTAAAACTCCACACGAAAAGCAAATAACCAGCCCCAGCTCCTTTCACCTCCAAACGTAAGCGGTAAATAACATATTCCCAGATATTCATATTCTGTGACTTGAACTTTATGCTGAAGGGGACTATGTGTGTTAGCACTGGAAACACACCTCGCAGGCAGGCAGTTAATGGTTATGTGCTGCATACCTGTGCCGAGGAATCATTACACCCCCTGTGAGCAGTGCAGTATTTATATATAATGATCTCATTACCAGGCAGCTATTCCAATTTTATCTCAACTTTAATATTTCTTGAAGCAAAAAGCATACAAGGAGAGTTCAAAATGCCAACTCAATCAAACTCCATATTGATGGACAATTACTCAGCTGCAAGTCAGTAGAAATAGAAAAAGAAAACGGATTATCCTGCGACCAGACGAAGCTGTCTTACTTTGCTTCACTGTCTCAGTCTGGACAGGCGTGAGCTGCATCCAGAACATGGTAGATACCTTGGTGCTTTGGTGAAATTTTACCCAGAGCCGTACGAACGCAGCGCTTCTCCTCCGCTGATGCTGCACAGACTTTTTCTACAATTTCCATCCGCATGGTTCTCATCTCCCTTCTCCTCTGTCCTTAGAGTTTCACCCTGTGTCCTTGCCTGGATAAATTTAAGCCTTCATCATCACTTCCACACCAGGCAATTGAGCTGGAGCTCAGACAGGAGACTTGCTGAAAATATTCAAAGGACAGGGGACCTCTCCTACACCCAGAAGCTCCTTGTCAGCACATTGAGATCCTGGTCTTTGCTCTGCTCTTTATTAAGACAAGAGTGTCATTTTGGATTTTCCTGGGAGCAGCAAAGCCTCCTGACGCTCCCAGAGGACCCCCGAGCAGCAAATCTCTTTGGGGCCTTTACCTTCGCAATCTACCACTGTCATCCTAGTGCCAAGCAGAGAGGAGAGAACTACACCTACGAGGTGTTGCTACAGGCAGAAGGCCCTTGTGCGCCTGTGCTCCAGCGAGCGGGTATCTGCAGGGGCTGCTTGGACTGAGAAAGAAATGGCAAGGGAAAGCTGCATGGAGAGAACACAGAGCGACGACTTGATCGACCGCGAACACTTTCTCGTTCCCGGCCTTGAGCTGGAGCAAAGAGGCTGCCTTGCCGCGGCCTCCCTGCCGGCGCCCAGCTAAGCGAGCGGTGGCCCAGGGCAAAGGCAGCCGCGCCGCCCCGGGCCCCTCTGGGACAGCTGCCTCCGCAGACACAGCCGAGCATCCTCCCGTGACGCAGGGAGGGTCGCTACAAAACCTCCCCTTCCCACCACGGGTTTTGAGCTGCATGCTGCCTTCCTGAGGGGTCCGAGGAGCTGCCGCGGCGCTCCGCTGGCCTCGCTCGCGTTGCCTGTCCCTGTGGCGAAGGCGTCGCACCCTCCCTGGGCAGCGTCTCGCACAGCGTGGCCGCGGTCCTGCTCGTCTCCGCTAGCTGCGGGCGCGCTACCTCCGCCTGGAATCACATCGCCACCTCGATGGCTGCTCTGCAGCACCGCACAGAGGAGGCCGGCTGACCTCCTGCGCATCTTACAAACTGCACCCTTACCTTTGCAGTATGTTCGTATGCTGTAACGAGTACTCATAAATACTCATTGCAGAGCATTTACTGCCGCTCCAAAATCTTCTGCACAAATTGGTAACAACCGAGCCAGCCATCTGTCTCCTGTTGTGTGCTGTTATCCATCAGCTTTTGCTCCTAATGACTGAAGTCTGATATTGCAGTCAGCTGATTGTGATATATCATTTGATGCACCAGGCAAAATAGTAAGCGCAACTTTCTGGCAGCACCAGTAACCTAAAAGGCATCTATAATTATACTCTATAATTATAATCTGTCCTGTTCACTATAACCGACAATTAATTTTCCTCACCTGTGCATTTTTTCTTTCAGACCTAAATTTATTTTCAGCTAAGTTCAAAGGCTAGAAGAAGGAAATTAAGCATTTTCATCTTTCATTAGATATTGAGATGCACTCCATATTTTCCCAGTCCCTGTATAGTTTACACCAGGGCAGAGTACGGGTTTGATAAGAGCCAAATGGTTGCTGAGGTACTGGCCATCATCAGACAAGACTGCGAATGCAGATGCAATGGGACGAGGCAGCTGCTGCAACACGCGTGCAAGGTTTCTGCAGGATGCGTAACCGCGTGCGCGCGGCACGGCTGCTTGCAGGAGGCAGAGCTGCACCCTGCCCTGTGCTCCCACCTCTGCGCGCTGCATAAGGCAATAAATTGCTCAAGGGCAGTAAACGTGCCCGTTGCAAGGCAGCGTGGTCTGCCTCCTCCTCGCCCTGGCGCAGCGTGAAGGTACCACGCAGCCCTCACCTTCTTGTGAGACAATATTTGAAATGCCATTCACTTCTCGCTTTCAGAACAAGAAAGCGCTGCTAAGGGCAAAGGCCTTTGCTCTGTGGCGTGTGAGTTTATCTTCCTCTGATTTCCTAATCCTATTAACTGTATCTGCTTTATCTATAAAACCCAAACTCAGCTGCATTCTAGCTCCATTAAAAGCACCCCGCAGTGTATCGTCAGCAATCAGAAGCTCGCTTACTAACACTCCTTTTTGGCCATCACATCTAAACCACCCTTTATGTACTCTTTTTCCTTATTTACAGAAAAGCCTCCCCTACAGTTCGGGATCCCTTTCTGACATGAACGCTCCTCTTGGCATCTGTCACCCAAGAGCCCAGCCTGAGCATCTGCTTTCATTAACTGAAGGAGATAAGTTGGGCTTGCAGCAGTGGCACCTTCTTAAGTGAATCTCTATCCGTTGAAAGAAAAGACTTCTTAGAAAGATAAGATCTGGAGCCACAAAGCTATCTGCTCTCTGCTAGAGATTTACTTAACTAATGTAAGATAGCAATCTGGTGATCCTACTGGAAATGAGGTCGCACTGTAAGTACTATGCATAATAGCACAACACGTGAAAGTTGTGATTTGATATTCCTCTGGCTATCAAACTCCCGCATTATTAGCCTATGCGGCAGCATCGCACAGTAAGGAGAGTATTCACTACACAGTGAAAAGCTGGTTCCTAGCAGTCAGCTACACCCATTAACTTTCGGTTTTCCTGTACTTAGGGAGCTTTGCTCTAACATCAGTATTTGGGGGCTTGGTATCTATGGCCACAGGAACCTGCCAAGATTGGAAAACCCTTCCTGGCCTTCCCTTCCCTCTTCCATGCCCTTCCGACCCAACTCACACCTGCTTAGAGAGGGTTTTGACCTGCAACCCTATCACTCACGTAGCTTCTTTTACCCCAACACTCCTGCCAGCTTTTTTCCCCTCATGAAATATTCGCTGGAGACCTGGGCACCTCTCACTGGAATATCTGAACGCATGCTAAGCCAGTAGCCGCGGTGTGACCACTCTGACCTGACCATTTGCTGTGGCCGTTGCAATGTTAATTTGCAACTTTACAGAGTAGACAGCCTGTCTGTCTCCACGTGGAGTCCGTATCCGTAACTTAAGCCGAAAGCAGCCTTCTCATTATGTTCTGATAGCCCAAAGCCACAGGAAATAGAAAGCAGGCTGGGCATTCCTGTGCTCTGCTAAAGGGAAAGGACAATCAACATCAGGAACATTGGCGGTGGCAGAACACAAGATTGCTCAGCAGTGTATGAAAAGAAAACTAGTCATCTGAATTGAATTTTCAACCGGGACCTAAGAGGCCAAATTTAATCATCCGCCTAAAATTATCACACAAGTCAATATTCCCTACTTCCCTCTGCTAGGGAAAGAAGCCGATTCTCTATTTTTCAGTCAAGCAGGTGGCCCCGCGGCAGCTGCCCAGCTGGCTGATAGCTCAATACCTTTGCCAAGACAAAAGCCAGGAGCGTGATTGATTACCTCCCTCCTGCCCTGGACGTGGACCCTCTTTGCCGGCCCGAGCGCCGAGCCGCTGCTCCGCGAGCACGTGGAGCGCGGCCTGTGCTGGTCCCGGCCGCTCACCGGCCTCTGCTTCAGCTCGGGTCACCACAATCTGCTGCGGGGGCACCAGTGAAATTGCTCTGAAATTTCATTTTAGAGCCTCCGCAGAGGTACGGGCAATCTCGGCGAGGCCGTGCGTGCCCCGTGCCGCCCAGCCCGGCGCGGAGCGGCCGCCGCAGAGCCGAGCGTGCCGCGGAGCCGCAGCACCACCAAGCTCCCCGCAGCGGGCGCGCGAGCCGCATACATCCCGGCTCCTGGGCAGTTCCCAGGGCGCTCCGCGCTGCAGGCACACGTCCCACCGCTCCGTTTCCTGCAGCCCACCAAATCCCCAAGCAGCCCGGGTCAGAGCCAGTTCTCACAGCCAAGCAATCCATCCCAAAGGCAGGCTTCAAACCCACACTGGTGTGCTCCAGGTTGAGCTTTCCTTGGCTTCCGCCTCCGAGGTCAAGGGCTCGGAGGGAAGGACGGGAGCCAGGTCTTGGGATCCCCGTGCCGAGCCCTGGCACGGAGCAGCTTCACGGCCCTTCCTCTGTTTCTTCACGCCTCAGTTTTCAAGTGCATGAAATGGCTGTGGTAAAAATAGTGCCTGTGCATCAAGAGAAGAACCCAAGGGTAAAATGAAGCCGTGTAAGGCTGCAAGCTTGTTTCTCATCACCTCCCTGTCAATCCCCCCTTCCCACCTTGGCCTGCTTTTAATTGCGCTGTCCATGGAGCCCCCGTCGCCATTCCTCTCTCGTTCCCTCCGCACGTGGGGAATCACAGCACAGCCTGTGCATGAGGATGCCATAAAATGTTCTTTCTTTTTTACTGAACATTTCTGGAGGCAGGAGAAGCTCTGCAGATTCCCATGTGGCTGACACAGGTAAAGGGCAATCATAAATTATAGGAGCAGAGTCTGGGCCTGAGGACAGGTAGATCTGACGTAAAACATACAGAAACAGCCAGAAAGAAGAAAGGCAAAGGAGATATCCTTTCTCTTAACAGATTTTCCAGATGTGCCTTATATCACATTTTAACTGGGAGGCACATGAAGGGAAAATGCTTAAAATGTAGATTGCTTTCAGCTGTGAGGAAGCTTCCATCCTAGCCAGTGCAAATCATCAGGGAAAATAACCCGGGTTTTGCTTGAGTCCTGGGTTACAAATGTGTAAATCAGGAGGCTTACCTCACTGGCTCTGTTTATGAAGAAAGAGGGTTTTCTTTTGTTTTTAGGGGCTGAGGGGGCACAAGAAGGGGGAGCAACCTGAGCCAGCAAACACCCTTTCTTGCCTGATGAGGTGCATCACCCGCGCAGGTTGAACCTGCGCGGGAGCGAACTCCGCTCTCACAGCAGGGTCTGTGGCATCAGGCCCGCTAACAACATTGAAGGCAGGGAGCGGAGGGGAGCTGACCTACCCAAGCAGCCTCCGCGACGCACAACACGCCCCAGGCGGGGACCTGGCACGGCGCTGCGGGCTCCAGGGGCGCCTTCCCTCCGAGGGAGTCTCCCTCAGGGGGAGACAAGGATGCGGCAGCCCCCGGCTGCCCTCTCCCCGTCCCTCTCTGGACGATGCCCCACAGGTGACCAGTGAAATGGGAACCGAGGAAGACACCAAAACTTGGGAGTGAGCCGACAGCGTGCCCCATCTTAAAGACAGCTCTTTCACTGAAAAGAAACAGCTTTTGGTTAGAGAAACCTGGAGAAACCTCTAAATGCAATTCACAAATGCAATTATGAAATCCTGCCTACAACACACCCCAAAGTCCCGGTGCCTGACTGGTACTTTCAACCTAGCTAAAGCCAACAGGTCTGGGTTAGTTCTGAGCAATCCAAGTGAGGAGATGACAAAAGGCCCTCAGAGAAAAACCTTCCCAGAGCAGAGTTTGGTTGGTTTATAGACAGCAATAAAATGTAGCACCCTTCCCCTGCAAAACAAGAGCAGAAAATGCCACTAATGACTTTTAACCTATTTCTCACTGCTGTTTCTGAGAAGAATATGCTAAAAGTAATAGCAATGGCAAGAGGAGTGGAGGAGTGGGTGGGTGGCAGGTCTAAGTCTGCTTTTCCTCGCCTTCGTGAACATGAGCAGCTCTCTCCATATCACACTGCTATCAGGGGAGCATAACCCATACTGTGTGGCAGAAAGGAATTTCTGTTCCTCTTCCTCCCTGTTTTTTACACCCAAATTCCTCCCCGGCTGCCCCCAACAAGGGCAAACCAAGACAAAATCGAGTCTCAATTTCCTCCTTAACGTATTCTCCCATAATGAAGCAGATCTCTGCAAAAGCCTTTTCTCCATCTGCAATGAGCATTACAAGGATGCTGCTCATTTTTAGGTGAGGAATAACCCTCCCTACCCAACGCGCCATGCATTTTCGCTGCCCCATGCCCCGAGTCCTGCATTGCCCTGCACACATCGCACGTGTGTCTCTCTCAGCGCACGCTAAGGGCTTCGCTTGGCCAGTATGCGAGGAGGTAAAGGGGGAAAAAAAAGAGGGGAGAAGGAGCCTTGTATCATGGGGAAAGATGCAGCCTGTGCTCTGCAGGATGCACATGAACCCCTCCCTGCATGTGGGATTTATGATCAAGGTCTCTCCTCTCCACAAGATCTCAAGCGACCGGCAGCTCCAGCGGCACAAACCCCTTTTCTGAAAGCTTTTACTGCCATCTAATGTCACTTTGTGATAAAGCCTGCACAGGGCTGGCTTTTGAGCAGCGCTCCAGGAAATACGAGGCCCCAGTGGGTGCAGGGAGCGCCGCTGAACCCGCAGCAGCACGGAAATGAGGGAGAAGGGCAAGGCGAGGCACGGAAGACTTCTAATGATAGTTCTCTCTGTGCAGAAATTAGCGGTGAGCCATATGTCCGGTGAGCCATATGTCTAGTGAGCCTGCTGCTGAATTAAGGATTTCTGTTTAACGTATTTACACCTCTCTGACACTTCACCCTCCCTAAATAATTCTATGAGACAAGTTTACGGAAAATTTACCTTGTGCTCATTGCTGAAGTGTGTTCTCTGTCCCAATAAAAACACTTTCAAGCAAATTAATGTTCAAAACCTGGATGAGCTCTTATGGCTGGTCTGATGCAAGGGGCATACAGTCAACCTAGCAGTCCTTTCAGGCCTTAAACATCTATGCAGTCCAAAGATGCGGGCCCTCTCATGAGGATATCTGGTAAGATTATATAGGTAAACACCACTACAGTCCAAAATATCCATAACTTTTCAGGCCAAAAGATTACAAAAGAAAGCCTAAAGTTACATTGCACAAAGAAGTTAATTTGTTTAAATCACAAGCTTACTGAGATACATTTGTCCAGGACCTGCTGGGTGCTCCCATTACCGGTGGCCACGTGAGACATGTACACGCTCAGCACCAGAGGCGAGAGGAGCCCGAATACATGTGGACAGAAACAGCGGCCGTGAAAGCCGGTGCCAACACGGCACTGCCTTAGGTCACCTCATTGATAATGCACTGGAAAGACCAGCAGAACTTTCAAGGGCAGCGTGCTCTGTGATCAATTGCTTGGATTTTCCGGAGATCTTTAATATACCATGTGGTAAAGGGATAATAAAATAATCTCTCCGCTTTTGCAGCACCTAGCAGGAATTTGAGCTGCACACGGACACATCCTAAGTGATCCAAGACAAATGCGCTGTAATGACAGAAGTGTTTCTGAGCCTCTCTAGCAAAGCCCCCATGAAAGAGCATTTAGAGCCTGAAAAACAAAAGGTAGAGAAAGAGGAAGGCTTTAAGATTCCTGATCCGGGTTTCTGCAGAAGCTAATCTCAGGCGCCAGCCTGTGCTCTTCCCTCTTCAAAGACCGCCGCATATTTTCCTCAGCTCTGCATAGTCCTGATATTGTAGGTAAAGGGAAACACGTCCATTTAGTCAGGCACTTATTTCAGTTATTTATTCAATTATCATTTCAATATTCCTTCCCCTTTCATTTCCAAATGAAGGAGTCTTTTGGGGCTTCTTTTATATGTGAGGAGATTTCTATGGTTACCCTTGAGCTGTCTAACTTTGCTCCCAATATCTCTCCAAGGGCACTAGGGTCTCCTAGCCCCTTTTACATCTTCATCACAATGTCCCAGCAGACAGAAATGGAGCATTTTCAGCTCATGAATCCTCCCTGTAGGATAATCTACCCAAGTAGCAATATAGTTGCCTGAACAAAAATGCATTTTTTACTAGTTCTTTCATTTAGTTATACAGTAATAACATGCCTCCCAGCTGTATCTGAATTCAAAATAAGTGGCCTTTAATGGATTTAGCAGCACTGCTCCTGAAAGGCGAGGAAGAGCTTTGTGGAGGAATTTGTTTCCCGAGAAGATAACGGGGAGGGAGAAAAAATTCTGTTTTTCTGGCTAGAGCTCCTCATTCAGAGGTCTTCACAGGGCTTTTCTGGCAAACAAAAATATTCGGCTACCGACCACTTCTTTCCTCTGGGGGCGCTCAGAGCGTTACCAGGAAACACCCTGAGCACACTTCCAAAAGCACAAGATTTGGGTAGAGTTTCTGCATTCCAGGTTGCCTCGCTTGGCGCTGGGCCTTGCTGCTCTTGCTGCTCTTGCAAACCTTGCCGCCTTTTCACGAGGACATCACAGGCTGCACACCCTCTCCTCTCCCCAAAGAGGCCCGAATTATCTAATCTTACAGTTGTGACTGTTTTCCACAAGGAACACAGAGAATTCCTTAGTAATTACACATCAGAGAGTTCATCCACCTACATGCTCCTCTCCCTTGTCTATTATATAATTACACAATCCTCTCTTATCAGAGAAACTTTTCCCTTTAGCTTCCACACAACGATCACCCATGGCTTCGCTTCCCTTCACCTCCTGCGAAGAGAGGGGAAACTCTGGAAAAACACTTGGGTCTAGGGTTGCTATGCTTTCCTTTAAGCAACTAAACACGGGAGTCGTGTGAGGAGAAATGATCATCTACTCCCAAAACTGCAGAAGGCAGAATTCAACAGGAATATTCCAGGCAGAGAGTGACAAACACACGGCGACGGGGACAAGCGGGAGCAGCGCCCGCCAGCAGCACCAACGCCAGCAGCAGCAATTCTCTCTTTCTATATTGCTGCTGCTCTCCCTTTTCTAATTCCTCACTGGCATTTTGCTATTAGTCCCCACACAGTAAACACCACGCTGCAAATTCTGACAAAATAAACTGCTGGAATGATTATTCATCCCGCGGAGAGATTGCTCTGCGAGCTGAGAGCTACACGTTCTGCATTCTGTGACTAAGATACAGTCCCATGTGTTTTCCCAGTTCAATCAAGTGTGCGAAGAACTGTCACAATAGTCCTTGATGCCAGGAAAATAAAATTTAGGGTAGAACGGTGAACCTGAGTTGCATTTTAATGGGTTTTCATTTGCACCTGTTTTCTCTGCTCTTTGTTTATTTTATCCTTTTTTAATCTTTATTGACAATTCATTAAAGTCTTATCATCCCTCTCAACAGCAAAAGAAAAGGGAGTTGCTGTTGTACCTATCTGGATAATTGCTACTGAAATGTTGTCAAATTCTTAGAAGTGGCTATATATCTTTCACGTCAGGCCACTGGGATTGATACAAAAACGTTTCCAGGCTTGTGCAGATTTTTTCTTGTCTTTAGAAGAAGACGTAAAAAGAACAAATAAGTCAAAATGATAAATTATGACAGGGAAAAAAAAGTCAACATTTGAATTGCCTGATAATAGCAAGAGCGTAGGGTTTGAGGGAAGATTACAGCAGCGTCAGGAAAGAACAGAACTGAAAGTTACTTAAGACTGATAGAAACCCTCTAGGATCTGCAATCCCACCATTGTTTCCCTCTGGAAAAGCAGTTTTCAGAAGCTCCAATTAACCTTAATTGAATTCTGCCTTCGCAATACCTAGAATTTTAATTGACTGGGAAGGTGATCATAAATCTCGGCTCAAAATGCAGCTTGGCCATTAGCAACTCCCAGAATGGCACAGCCAAGTGTCACAGAGAAGGACTCAGCTATTCTGTAAGCAAGGCCGGCTTCAGAGCATAAAACAAACACCCAGAAGGGAAAATCCCAGCAGCAAAAGCGGCTCCTGTGAGGAGTCTCCTTCTCCAGCGCTGACGGCTGGAGCAGTTCTAGTGTCCACCCCGCTCGGGTGCGGACCCTCCCTGGCACACTCCAGGCTGCTCGTTCCGTTCCTCGCCCGTGCTCCCCCGTCCTTACTTCCGCCTCCAGCGCTGACGTTGGAGTGTTTGGCCTCCACTTCAGACCTAATCACGTCCTTGCTCCTCCTGTGCAGCCCTGCGTTACCCGAGTGCTTGGTTATCGCATCCTTCTTGAGCACTTTTTGCGCGATACTCTGAATCCAGCCGGTAACTCACTTATTCCGGGGTCTGGTGTTTACAGGTAGGTCTCTGCAATGCTGGTGCATTCATGCTCTCGAGTTTCAGCGGCTTTCCAGTGCCTAATTTCCTTAGGCTCCTTTTCAAATCCTGTCCTCAGTGACCTTGCACTGGCCCAAGTTCTGGTCTTAGAGAGATCTCCCCAACTCCAACATCAGCAAGATGCCTCCTGGCTGAGCCGTGCAGCTGTCATGTGCCACAAGGAGTTACTTTGCTGTTGTGAGCTCTACGTTTCTGACCACAGAAGGACAGAAGAGGCATCCTCGCATAGCCCCTACGTGGGCCACATCATCGCAGCCAAACACAAGCCCGTTTGCAGGGGGCCGCCAGCTTGCTCTCACTGAAGACCTACCAAGCGGATATGATCACTGGAGCGCTGCACTGCACAGCCTTGAGCCCTCGCCATTGTTGTCACCTGGATTTAGTGGAGAGAGTGAGGCTGGGGGGAAAAAGGGCAAGCACAGACACACACGCTCAGATATTTAAGCCCCTAGCAAGGCCAGTGCGTGGTGGAAGCCCTCAGCACCTCTGCAAAGTCCAAGGCGCTCGGTGCGGTGCCCAGCATTAAACCCAATGGGAACGGAGACCTTCGTGACCTCCGCAGGGCTATGGCAACCAGAAGCAAAAGTTCCTGGGGTCCTTTTCTTCACTGCAGGGTGTAAATCCCATCTCCTTTCATAGGAACTTATATAGGACCTTAGCCTTTAGTCTGTACTCAGACAGCATCTTCCCTCTCCTTCTCTTGCAGTCTTCTTACTTTCTCAAAATAGAAAGAGCAAGAACAGTAGCTTGCTACTGTTTCTATAGCCAAATACTGGGTTTAGACTGGATGGACTGATTAAAAGTTGTGAATTAAGGTGAATTTGCTGACTCTGTAACTGCTAGTAGAAGAGGCAGGGCAGCCACATGACAAAGTCAGGAAACGCATTACAGCAAAGTTAAGCTTGCAAGCTGCTATATTGAGCACAGAGGCCAGCAAAGGAAAGACACAAGATTATGATCATATTGAAAAAAGTTTAACAGACTGAGAGGGCTAGACACAAAGGCAAATCAGGCCTCAGAACTAAAACCCGCTGTAGGATCAGCAGGAAACAAAGAAGAGAGAGACGGGTGCTGAGCGGAGCAGGTTGTCGCGCTTGGGCAAGAAGCTCACCAGACTCCCGGTTAGGATAGGAGTTTGGGAGAGGTGGAAACCAAACACCAATGCCACGGGCAGAGCCAACTCACAGCCTGCACCACAGGGCTTCGTAAGGATGATATGCCTCTAACAGACCTTAAACAAACCTGGTACGCAACCTGACTGCCAAAGATGGGCCTGCTGGTTCCATTATGCCACAGGGCTTTCTCACCTGCATCCCCAAACATGAAGTTCAACTAACAGAAAACACAACTTGGATACTTAATTGTAAATAAATTTAAGGCAGGATACCCCACAGCTAGTTTCTGTGATTTATCATGTGCCTTAGTACAAGAGGCTTCCTAAGTAAGCTCAGCCACCAAGTCATGAAAGGCAACTCCAAAGAAAAGCCCACATATGCCCACAGATTTAAATGAAGACCTGTTATTAAAAGCAGCAGTTCAGTTCACGAATAAATGCACTTGTAATAACTAAAAAATAATACTTGTCCCATAGGGTGCACCTCCTGATGGTGCTGCCACAGCGCTGGGCAATGGAGACTACTGCAGTCACCCCAGTTTATGAGTGGGGGAACTGAGGTAGGAAGAGGCTCATCCGCTCTCACTTCCTGGGGTAGCAAGCAAGCTGAACGCAGAGCCAAGTGCTGCGCACCACAGCACAGGCCGGCCAGGAGCCACGCGGCCTCCCGTGCCCTGGGGGAGCTGCAGGGCAGGGAATAGTTAACCTTGCAACTGCTCCCTGGGCTGCACTTTCCCTCTCTGGAAAGAGGAGAGGAGGTTAAAGACTGACACAGGGGAGAAGAGCCCTCTCTCTTCAAAAGATTGATTCTGCGATTGAATCAGTGGCAAGATCTTCACGTCAAGGGTGCATATAAAGTAGTCTAGTATATACTGCGGTTGGGAGTGCAGGTTTAACAGCCTATATCGGAGGTGGCTGTATAAAACTGGGCATTACAGCAAAAGCTTAATGCGTTTTGGAAATGACCGAATGAATTACAGCCTGCACCTAGCGCACGTGCCAAACTGACAGGTTGGAAAGTGACCGTAATGGCTTAAGCAGAGGCGGAGAGTGACATTCATGACAGCTACTTTGATGTGACACTGAGCACTTGGCCCCAGAGCACCTGCAACTTTACTACATATTGGTTTTATAGTATTTTGTCCACTCCTCTAGAGCCCGGGAGTCTCACAAGGAGCTGCCTGCCCTCCAGATCCCAGCATGGGGAGGAGGAGACCTCTCCCACGTGCCGCCTCCTCGAGCAGCCCTCATCCCTTACCTATATTACATGCCTGCACACAGCAGATATTCCCTTGCCTATATTATATCCCTGCACATGGCGGGTATTCCCTTGCTCATATTAAATGCCGAGCCTCGGGGAGCTGCAGTGGAGCTGGAGGTCAGCACAGCAGCTCCATACCCACTTGCACCGCTGGACCACTCACTCCCTGCACCTGCTGACTGCAAGTTCAAGCCTCAGTGGGAGCTCCGACTTCAGAGAAATAACCTCCGTTGCCAATTTCTCTTTAGCATTTACATGTGCTTTTGCCTACCCCAAAACTAGGGAACTGGAAGGGATGTTATTTTAGATACCCCTCTGGAAAACTGATGGACTAAATTGGGAAATGATGGTCATCAAACATTTCTGTAGCCCCCAAATTCAGTTCCTTTAATGGAGAGTTTTTTTTCCCCTTTGTAGCATACCAAGAATGTCTTTTTTAAAATACACTCAGCTTCTTTGGTACCACGGATGGCCTGTTTCTCTGGCAGTAAAGTACCCACTCTGTCATCAGGCTCGGAGCTGAAACGAATCCAGAAACACAGAGTTGGCTCAATAACTCCCCGCTCCGGCGGAATAAATCCCTGCTCACCCAGTGGTGAGCAGTTCTGCGCGGGGCTCGTCCTGCCCCTGGCCCCGGACCCTTCCTCACACACTGCTGTTTACACATCCGCAGAGGCAACGCACCCTCAACGGCGAAGAGTGACAGCGAGAGGATGACGACGGAGCCAACTCATCACTTAATGCAGAGCATTAAGTGCCACAGCCAGAGCGTCACACTGGGATCGATAGCAAACGACACGACACCTCCCCATGGGCTGTCTGCTATATTATTATAAATAAATGCCCATTCATCCTGGGGTCCTTGTTGCTGCGGAGGAGGGATAGCACCTTGGGCACACCGCGGATGTCCCGCTGCATACCATGTCCCTTCCTCGCCAGCACGTGAGCTTTGTCTCACCCAGCACAGTTTCATAAACAAGACGAGGGAACAGAGAAATGCCAGGAGACGAGGACACCTGCAAAGAGCTTGATATTAAGGGGCTATTTCCATGAAGGACATGCTGAAAATGCAGTTATTCTTTGTCATGGGGATGTGGAGGGGGAAGCAGCTGGGCCAGACTCCTCCTTGCTCCCGAGTACCCAGCCATGTCTTGGCAAGCACCAGAAAAGCTGTTAGCACCAGTGCAGTGCTGCATAAGTGTTATCAGCCCTCTCTGTCATCACCTCCACCACTCGCAAGGTAACGAGCAGGTCCAGGAGCACCCTGGGCATTTGCGGCCACTGCAGCCCGTTACCTCCCGTGCACGGCACCGTCCTGGAGTCCTTGAGCCTCTGCACTGCACTTCCCTTGATGCTGGTGTCTTTTATCCCTCCTTTTCCAAGCCAAATACATAAAAATCTTCAGGATGTGTTTGATTTCAGACGTGTCAAAAAAAAAAAAAAAATCCTCAAACTTTTCACATCCTTCATAAAGCAAAAAATAATGGTCCCGTTTCACAGAAAAGGAGGCTAAACGATAATAAACAAATCAGATGCTGCTAGCGCTGAAGAGGCTGCCCCATACTCGTCAGAAAAGCTAAGGGAACAATCCAGATTCTCAGCTCCTGAAGCCTGGGCCCTGCCGTCTTCCCCCTGTCCCCGGGGAGGCCTCACACATGCAGGACAGCAGCTCTGAAAAGAAATGCGTTTGCTTGCTAATGTTGGGAGCAGAATATAAAGCAGAAACAAAAGCAGGAGTTTTCTTCTGCTCTTATCTGCTCCGTTTTATTTCCGCTTCTCTTCCCTAGCAGAGAAATACTCACTAACCCACACAAACATAGCAAACGTGAAGATAATCAGGCAATTTTCCATCTCCAGCCAACATGCTAAATTTCCTTTTGATTATAAACTCCAAATACAGTGAACACTGGGCAGGTTCTTTTGGATACTCTATAAAAAGCAATTGCCGTTTTCCAGTTGCCTCTGCTGCCTTCCTCCCTATACATCATTCTCAGTCGAGGCCTTTCTGGGCATGCCTCACACAAGCACTGACTGATATTCACCCGACTCAGCACCGCTCCTTCTAATCCTCCTTTGGTTTAATAGAACCCTATAGTAAGTGGCGAGAATGACATTTTTTATGTCGTCGTGGGGTTTCCTGTGTCCTCGGTTTCATTTTACTGTACACAGGAATCCTATTATTGAAAGATGAGGCGTAAAAATCCACTGCTGGCTCCTGGCGCACGTCCCACCACTCTCTGCCACAGCCCCTACCGAAATCAAAGGGTCAAGAAAGGTGAGCTCGGGCCCATCATGGCTCTTCAAACCGCTACGGTAAGGCCAGGGTAAGGCCCTTCACTTCTCTCCGCCAGTGAAAGCAGAGAAAGAAAATTGGGAGTTTAATTATAAAGGGGGTTTCAGTGTTGGGCTGCTGTTGGACGGATGGTTTTCCCTGCTGGATCACCTAGAAAATGTTACGTCTGGTACGATGAAGGCAGATCTGGCACAGGCGCCGTGTTTCTGTGCTCCGGTGCCTGCCAGGCTGAAAAGAAGCAATACCCCCGGTGTAGCAAAGCGCAGCTCTCGATGCTCTCTTCCAAGCTACAGTCTTTAAGGAAGAAAACTCTGTAATTTAGAGGACATCTGTGATGCTAAAACCCCCAGCAGAATATAAATAGCAGTAGCAAAAGGCAGCCTTGTTATCAGCTCTGCCTAAAGCACCGTTTATTAGTGCCATAACTAGCTGGCTGAAGCCTCCTTGGAATTGATTAAAAACCTGGAAGAACAAGAGGAGGAAAAAATGGCACTGTGCCATGCAAGGAATGTTTATTTTTTACAGACAAGGCAACACAGACATGGGGGCTAACACAGCCAACAGAAAGTGCCCATTGCACCCGGCCTTATTGCTTCATATTCTCTTCATCCTGACAGCTTAATTAGAGGGTTAATTAAAAATCTTGACAACACAGATGAGGAAAGATTTTTTTGAAGGGACCCAAGAAAAGAGGTGAAAATTGTTACGCTGTTGCGGCCAGAGGGCTTTTCTGCTATTCACTCTCATCTGCAGTGGTCGCAGCCACTCGAGAAAGAGCATTTAAAGCACAGACGGTGCCACCACCTGCGCTTTGTGGACAGGAGAAGAGGACAACCAGGACGAGGAGCTGCTCTCAAGCCAGCGGCACACTCGGCTAACCCCTGGCTGCCAAGGAGGACGGGCCAAAGGGAGAGCTTGCCCGCATCCTCGCTGCCCTGTCTCCGAAGGGGCTTGGAGGGGGGTCGCATTTTACCAAGCAGCACTGAATGTCTCTTGCAAACTGCAGGGGGAGAGGGATGGGGCAAACCTTCCAACTTGGAAGGAATTGAAAATATGTTTTTCAACCGCTTAGCCGCCCTTCTCCAAATAGCATTTTTTTTCTTTTTTTTCCTAATTTAATCATCCATTTCTCTGGCTTCTGAAATTCTTTGTATAGAGAGTGACATCTAGCGAAGCAAAGCTGAACTACTCCGAGCACCGGGCTGCACCTGCGGGCCACAAGATGGAGATTTTCCAGCTTACAAACACGGGTCACTCATAGGCACAGCCAAATCCCCACCAGCAGGAACTCTGTTATTCAGCGAGCAACCAAGCCCGTCTACCTCAGTGGGAGCTGCTGCGGGGTGTAGGTGCAATTTCCTGGAGGATTCATGGCCCTTTTTAACAAAAGTCTCCTGGAAGCGGGGAGCCGTGCTAGCAGCCCGGCTGGGTGCAGAGGCCACAAAAGGCCGGCTCGGGCTCACGCACCAAATGCTGCAGAAGTCCTTTGCATTTTGAACCCACACTGCTCTAAGCCAAGTGACACCAGATTTGCTTCTGCGCAGGCAAACTCCAAAGTCCAGGCTGGGAAGTGATGTGCAACAAAACATGCACAAGGCAGCACACAGGGAGAAACAATAACCAGCACAGCGCTTCTGCAGAGGAGGGTGGCTCTAGAGCTGATGGTGTCCCTTTAACATAGCCCCAGGCCATGTTTCCTTCCCAGTCAAATCCCACAGTTTTCCAGGCAAGGAAAACTGGGCATAGCCCAGCTTTCCCAAGCAGGAACAGCTAGGCTCCCTGTCCAACACCTCATTCAGTCACAGTGACAATGTGCCAAGGAGTCTTTCAGGAGGAAACCTGCAACCCTCAGTGACAAAAAAAGTGCAGCTGGCCTTCCCTGGACACAGCAGCACAGGCTGCGCAGTGCGGCAGGTCTGGGGACAGCACGAGGCCAGCAGTGCAGCCCATAGCAGCCGCGCGGGCTCCGGGTCAGTGCGTGTGCCCGTGTTTGCCATGCAGAACAGGGATTTGCTGTCCTCCCGAGTGGGAACTTTCCGCTCCCCAGGAGCCAGCTCAGCGGAGAGGAAATGGCTTTAACCCAGAGTAAGGTTCAAGCTGCTTCCTCAAGGCACACTAGGTGAAGGGCCCTTCACAAGGCAGGTTCCTGCTCTTGCCTGAGGACGAGCCAGTAAAACCTGCCCCGGCCTCTTCAACCTCTTCACAGAAACCTGCAAATCGCCCCAAAATACCTGCGCTACCCTATGCTGCTCTTCTTTCCCTCTCCTTGTCAGCAAGAGGATGTGCAGTCAGGTCCTACAGAAAGGCCAATGCTGAGACATCACATAAATGTGCATCTCTTCTTGGCCTCAAAGCTCCAGCCAGACCTTGAAATGGTCTCAGACAGCATTTCTATCACATTGCCAATAGACTAGATGATAAAAATAGTATAGTTTCAATGTTTTTGACCCCTGGGAGTATGTCACTACTTGCAATCGGCTCTGTCAGCGACATGCATCGTAGCTGTCTCAAGCATCTCCTGGCTGTATGTCCAAGACGGAGGTGGCTCCTGTCCTGCTGGCTTGGAAAGCTTAGGTCTTGAAGCTACCGGTTGCAGGGACGCACCAAAGCCAGGGAGTTAAAGCACCAAAACATGCTCAGACAAAGCCTGAGACCCGCACGAAGCAGTGCAGGGATTTCCCTGAAGAGGCGCGATGCTTTCACAGAGCAGGAATCGCTCCGTAACTTTGCATTTCTCTATAAATTCTCTTCCAGACTTAGAGCGAATGAGAGTCTATTGCTGAGAGAGCACATAAATCTCTGAACATCCCTGAGAGATAAAGAGGCAAAATTAGAATTTCCTTCAGAGAAAGAAACAAGATAATGAATTCAGAAAAGCCAGCTGCTCTCTGAGAAAAAAATGACAGCAGTTTCACCCAGACTCAAGAGCTCATGCACAAAGGAAGGAATGTTTTGGTGAAAATAAATCAGGAGGAAAGCTGCTGGCTGGAGTCTGAGGAAGTAACCCAAGTAGGAAGAAACTGGGAGTGACTGAGGACCTTTCCCTGACTATAAATCTGTCCTGGAACTACAAAATCTGTCTAAAATTAAGTTCATTTTGATGCATTGCAAATCAGCAGCTTTCAGAGGAGTCTGCAGTTCAATAAATAGTGCTATTCAATAAGTAGCACACATTGTAGGGCGCAAATTTCATTTTAAACACACTGCAGGTGTCAATTTCCCCTGGGCAAACGCCGAGGACGCCGGAGAGGCGGCCGCACTGCACTGGCCGCTGCTAGCGCTTGCCCAACGTGCAGCCCCGTGCGCTCCGTGGGCCGGGCAGCCACTGACACTGCTCTGGGGCCGCATCCTGTCTGCCGAGCAGCTCAGTGGGGCCGCTCCGGCCGCACACGGCCCCTGGCAGCTGCTCCAGGCCCACACTTGGCTCCCAGCAACGCTGTCCGAGCCCCTCTGCAGTCACACATTGACCAGCTGGGAACTGCTGATTTGTGCTGAAATGCCAAGGGGCCCGGAAGCCAGGGAAATAAAGCGTGCATAAGTCGCATTTACACCCTTTTACCCACGGACTGCAGCGCTGGGCCAAGGATTTTTCAGCACATCCCTGTCAAAGGCAACACTTCTTTGCCATTTCCCACCACTTCTCTTTTCAAGCAACCAGCAACGTAGTGTAGCACACAAATATTCTGCCTGTGGTTTGCGGAGCAGCTTCCTAAAGCTATTCAGGGAGGAAAGCTTTGAGACAGCTGGAAAACTATTGGGTCTGGTCAAATAAGATTTGAAAAAGGAGGCCAGATGATCACAAGGGCTTCCACGTGCGGCCAGGGAGGTGCTGGAGAGCCCAGAGGGTCCCCAGCTCTTGCACTTTGGTCTTAATCCTGCTAATGAGCAACACAACCCAAGCAAGCAACACATATGATGAGACACCCCAAGCCATGGCACGTCCTTCTACTGCCCCTCAGCAACACCAGGGTAACGTTTTACTGCAAAACAACTCATAACTGGTCAGAAAACCCAAGAGCTAAAGCTCTCTGGCATGGTCCTTCTTTCCCTTCTCCTCTCCTCCCCAGTCAGGCTCATCCTTCACCCTGAAGGGGAGGGTTCCCACAAGACTCTCCTGATCTTGGTCTGGAAAATCCTTAACCTTTCCTTACCTCCAAAGCAGCCACTAGGAAAGAGGCCACATCTGCCATATGTTGGACTACACAGTAAA
>WBNA01000033.1:2698914-2721842 GCA_013398345.1 Nothocercus nigrocapillus | reverse complement strand
CCCATCGACGCCACGGAGCTGCTGGCCGAGTGCCGGGCGGTGCTGCGGAAGCGCCCGCCCCGCTCCCAGCGCCACTTCGTGGACCTGCGGGCGAGCGCCGCCGGCAGCCACCGGCCCATCAGGGTCATGCAGTGGAACATCCTCGCGCAAGGTGGGAGCGCCCGCGGTCTCGCGCGGCCGGGGCGGGCAGGGCCTTTCCGGCACTCGAAATGGCGACTCTCCTTCCATCCTGGAGGAGAGGAGACGGGGCTCCTTGCAACTAGGAAGCTGAACGTAGCTCTGCCTTCCTGTTGCGGCTGCGCCCGGAGCAGCCATGGAGCTGGCGCCCTCACTCTGCTTGCTAACCCCCAGAAAACAGGCTTGCCTTTCCGGAGGCCTTTGTAAAGGTGCTCTGCCCACCTTTTCTCGGAGCTTAGTGCTCAGCTGCTCGTCCATTCAGACGTGCTGTGGGAATTCTTAGTCCTTTACACTTCACAATAAATGTTACAGGATCGGGGTCTGGCAGTCAGGACTTAGAAGTCGACTTATACAACAGCCTCACCGTAATCATTTTTGGGGGAAAATTCCCCACTTAAGGACCATTGTAGCATTCTGTGACCAAGTCACTCCTATAATACTGTGTTTCTTAGTTGAGCTGTGGCAACCACATGGGGAAGGACTTGCCGAAGTGTGGTGACTTTTGGAGAGAGGGAAGCAGCCTAATTCCTAATTAGACGCGTATTTGTAAAAGGAAGTTAACTCTCTCTTTGGGAGGGACTTCACAGTTTTGAGAATGGATTCTCTTGGCAAAGCCAGGGCTGTTGTCCTGGCGTGACTGTGGGAATAACGCTTGGTGATGGAGCGGGGCCGTTCTGGCTGTCGCAGGGTTTCAGAGCGGGAGTTTCAGGATGCTGCTAGCAGTGGAGGAAGAGCCTGTTTTGCTACTGACCCTTTCTCTTTTTTCTCCCCTGTCCAATTTCAGCTCTTGGAGAAGGCAAAGACAACTTTGTTCAGTGCCCCATGGAAGCTCTGAAATGGGAAGAAAGGAAGTGCCTCATCCTGGAGGAAATCCTCGCGTACAAACCCGACATCTTGTGCCTGCAGGAGGTCGACCACTACTTTGACACCTTCGAGCCGCTGCTCAGCCGCCTGGGCTACCAGTGCACTTTCTTCCCGAAGCCGTGGTCGCCGTGCCTGGACGTGGAGCAGAACAACGGGCCCGATGGCTGCGCCCTGTTCTTCCTCAAGGACCGCTTCGAGCTCGTCAACAGTGCTAACATTCGGCTCACTGCAATGAAGCTGAAAACCAATCAGGTGGCCATAGCGCAAACGCTGAAGTGCTGTGAAACAGGAAGGCTGTTCTGCATTGCCGTCACCCACCTCAAAGCTCGCACCGGCTGGGAGAGGTTTCGCTCTGCGCAAGGCTGTGATCTTCTCCAGAACCTGAAGAATATTACCCAAGGAGCAAAGATCCCTCTGATAATCTGCGGAGACTTCAACGCAGAGCCCACTGAGGAAGTGTACAGAGAATTCTCCAACTCCAGCCTCAACTTGAACAGTGCGTACAAGCTGCTGAGCCCTGACGGGCAGTCGGAGCCGCCCTACACCACCTGGAAGATCCGTCCCTCAGGAGAGTGCCGGCACACGCTGGATTACATCTGGTATTCGCAGCACGCCTTGAACGTGAACTCAGCCCTGGGCTTGCTGACTGAAGAGCAAATTGGGCCCAACAGGCTGCCATCGTTCAATTACCCTTCAGACCACTTGTCCTTGGTGTGTGACTTTAGCTTTAATCAAGACCCTGACAGACTGTTATAACTTCTGGGGATGCCACCTAGTATTGCAGGGTCTTAATTCACCACTTTTATTTTAAAGAAACTTTTTGAAGCTGGAAACTATTTAAGGATGAGGAAATACTGTTGACTGAATGCTTTTTTCAGGCACTTGTTTGGAATTACACTTGCCATTTGGAGCTTGTTAATTTGAGGCCTCCGCGGGGGGGAAAGAGGAGTCTGTGCTCTTGCTGTGTGTGTTCGTGCCCTAGCAGGGTTTGAGAGTTGGAAGGAAAGTAAGTTTCTCCTTTCAGTATCCTCTCTGTCTAAGGCTTGAATCCTTTAATGAACGTGGAGGATCTCAGTGTTTAAATTAAAAATCACTCGTGTATGTAAAACAACTTGCCCAGACAGCATGCCAGTTTTATTTATTTCCTGTTAAGCTTGTGCAAGTACCAAAGGGAATGTGGCTTGACTACTCAGTAAGGGTTTTTTAATGTTTTTCAGTATGAAGAAAGATTAATGTATTTCACATGTGAAATACTAACATTGTCTTCTCATTTTTAAGTGACTCAAGATAGAAGTGTTGTTAAAAAGGAGTGGAAATAGGTTCCCAAGGCACCATAGGAGGAAGCCTGTCTCGGTGGTAAGAGCAGGCGAGGAAGCGGAGGCTCGCTGCTGTACCTCATACAGTAACATCCTCCCATTTCCAGAAGAAAGTGCATGTGTCTAGTGTACACATACCCCGTAGCATACAGTCACTGGTATCTCGTTTCTCCTGCACTTCCCCTCCATGGACGTACCTAACCAGGGAGTTTCTGATCTGCTTCCACTCTTACTTCTCTGAATAGTTTGGAGTTGTAGTCTCGTCAGTCTTCCTGTTTCAGTAAAGGGCCAATATTTTTATGTTGTAAAACTTTTTGTTTTATTTATCTTCAGAATCTAATGCGACACTGGAACCTGTTAGAAAACCTCATTAACTTATATGGAGAAGTTGGTGACCTGCATCTCACTTGAAATCACTGCAGCTGCGTTTGGGGCACAGACAGGTCCTCTGACAGCACCAAGGCTCCACCAGAGCTGTTTGGTGCACACAGGGGTGCTCTTCACCATGCCATATGCCTCCGATATATGGATTGTAAGTGTGGCAGTAAGCAGGAAAAGGCGGGGGCGGGGGGGAAGAGACCATGGTTGGACTCGATTTTGAAGATCTTTTCCAACACTAAAGATTGGCAAGGTTGGAGCAGGGCCGATGTTGGGCAGTTGGCAAAGAGGAGGCAGAGCAAAGAAAGCAGCACTTCCATGTGTGGTGAGGCCCATAGTCACAAAGTGTTCCCAGGTGTTTATTAATAAAATATTTTTAAAAGGAAATACTGTCTCTTGCTCTCTGTTTTACTGCCTTTTCCTAAATCAGTTGCTTGTTGAAACAGATTAAGTAATTTAGTTTCAGCTTAGGGGTGATGCCACCAGCAAACTGCCCCTTCCAGAGCTTCTCCCTGACCCTTCCACTCCTTGTCTTTTAAGAGCTGGTCATGGCTGCTTTTCTTTCATGGCAAGTTTGTTTGTTCTGTTTTCCTCTCATTTTTACGTCCAGATTTCCCTATACCTGCAGGGAAGGGTGTTACCTTTAGAGAAGTTAGTTAAGCTGCTTTTTCCAGCAGCTGAAGATGGTTAGACTTTAAATTACTGTGCAAGTATTTTAGTAAGTCAGCTACCAAAAAGCCACACCAGCAGCTACAGTTTACTCCTTGTGGCAGTTTCCAGAACAAAGTGCAGTTGTGGTAGAAGCCCATGATTTGAGAACAAGGATAATATTATGTGCTCAGTCTTTTTTGTTTGTTTATTTAAAAAAAAAAAAAAAGCCTTAAATTTCCCTTTTCCTTGTGCGAAGGAGCTCCATTTTCCTCAGAATCCCCAAATGTGTTTCCTGTTACTGAGCCCATTTCCTCTCTGCCGGGGCCCTGATGCTGGCAAGCTGTACTAACAAGGCAGGAGAAGCCAAGCTCTAGCGCTCCAGGGCTCCCCCGCAGAGCGGCCGGCGCTTGGGCTGCGAGGGACGGTGCATCGCGGTGCTCCGCCTGCCGCCTTCGCCGCTGCCTGCCGCAGGGCAGGCTCACAGCCGCGGTTCCTGGGGCACGGCCGCTGCTGCGGAGTCTTCCTCCAGGGAACACGGGCCAGAGAGATACTTCCCCCCCTCTGGATACCATTTCCTGTCCTTAAAGGGCAGTTGCGAAGGCGAGGAGGAGGAGAACACGTGTGACGAGGCTGGGCTATCTCCCTTGCCCGGGGCCTCTCTCAGTAGCAGTATCCTCAGGGAATGGCACAGCCAGGCTTGAGCACAGGAGTGAAAAGCCTGCTGTATTTTAATAAAGGCAGACAGGTCTCAGCAAATAACTAGTAACTTCCCAGTCAGTCCCAGCCTTTTATTTTTACTCTAGCTATAAAATGTATTTTGTAGATTTACTCTTTCGGAAAGCTTAAGTGAAATATTGTCCTTACTTTGTTTTTATTCTGCAAGAGGCAGGCCTGCAGCAGTGAAATGCTTTTGCTTGCCATATTTATTAGTGTAAATAATCATTTTTCTTAAGAAATAGCAGAAAGCTTTTTTTTTCTTCTTTTTCTCTTTACGTGGCAGTATCACTCTCACAATAAAAATGTCTTCAAAGCTCTTCTTGTGGCTGCATGCCCTTTAAGCACACTAAGGCTAAAAGGATCTCAACAGATCATTTGCTCTAATCCTGATTAAAAGCTGTATTAGCTTTAGCAGTGACACTTTTCCTCGAGCTTAAGCCTGCTGAAGGAAGAAGTGACCCATTTATTTGATTTGCTAAAAGGTAGATGCTGCTGTGAGTTCATTAAAATATTCTCTCCCTTGGAGAACCATTAGGTCAGAAGTAGATACTGTCACTCAGATCTTTCCCACTTAGTAATATTAATACCTCCTATTTGAACTGTCTCAATGGGGCAGAAATGGAATTTAGCTTGTTCCGGCTGTGACACCTCCCAGCTCAACAGAGCTCTCTTGCTGCACGTGTCCTGGTGAGTAAGAACCAAGGCTTCTGGCAGCTCTCCCCTTTCTTGGTGCCTGTCTGCCCGACTCTGGCTCCCTGATCCCCAAGCAGCTCAAGTGCAGCTCTCCAAAGCCCAAATGCTGGTGAGATCCAGTAGCAGAAGACCCCAAGATCTAAGCCTTAACCAGCAGGGTACTTCACCCCAATCAGTTCTTGAGCTACGCCAAGGCACAGAACCTCTCACCTTAATGCTACTTGTGAGATGCTAGCAATACTTTTTACAAACATTTGCATCAGATTTGCACACTAAGATAGATCTTACCAATCCAAGGAAGAGTAACAAAACTAACTGAAAGGGATTCCCTTTCAACTTTTAGACCAGCATTCTTACCGTAACTCAAAATCAAGATCTTTATTTTGAATTGCCATCCATAGTTAGTGTCTCACCTGTGGATTACACAGTAGCATCACTTCTCTCCTAAAGATGACTAGGATGATTCGAAAGAAAAAGTATATATTAGTATTTATTTTTTATTTACATAAAATCAGTAGTACTATGATCTGTGTCTTTAACGCCTCTGTATACAGCATGCTGACTCCACACTACAGGCCCACTCACGCACCTAGAAAACTTACTTCTTGCCACAGGTGAGTTAAGCCTGGACTCTTCCACACCACCCTCCAGCAATAGCTGTTAGTCCTGCTTTTACAAATGGACAAAGGAACAGACCTTTCAAAGGGATTGCCAGTCTTTTTCTGTTACTACCCCTCTGTATCTTTTGCATTTTACAAAGCAAAGCAAATACAAAGATTATACAGTAAAAACATTCCTTGCCAAGCAGCAGTTATTAACGTCAGCACACGACAGTGTGTTGAAGAAAAGCTTGCAGGGACCTATGAAGTCACGTAAGAATTGCAGATACAGGTAGGAATTTTCCTCTTCTGAAATTCAGCTGGAGAAACACTCCGTGACAGAGGGCATCCGGCCAAAGAAATGGATTGCTACCTACCTTGGACGTGGCTTGGGAAGGGCAGCTCCCAGGAACTCCATGCGCGCCGACGCTCAAGAGCCCTGCTTAAGCACGAACTGAAATCACTACCTGAGCAAAGCCCGTCTGCATTTATAACCAGCAGTTAAGAACGGGAAGTGCAGGGGCAGACCTAGAAACACACATGGGAGAAGCACAGCACTTAGCTCTTGGGAGCCTGATAGGCACCGCGTCCACGTCAGTCAGTGCCCCCGTGCCGAGCGCCATTCTCAGGGCTCCTGACACGCGTCCTCCCGCAGCGCGTGCACGTGCCGCTCGCACGCAGCCCGCCGAGACGGCGCCGGCACCGCGGGCACTCCGGCGGCACGAGGCTCGCGCAGCAGCAGCCGGGAGCCTCCGGAGCAGGGCCGGGGGCCGCGCGCCGCACAAGGAGCCTCCGGAGCACGGGCTGCTCAAGAAGCCCCCCGAGCAGGGCCGGAGGCAGCGCAAGGAGCCCCCGGAGCCGCGCGTCGGCATTCCCCTCACGCGTGCCACCATGTGAACTCCCGTCTCGAGCTGAAGAGAGGGTTACCCGCTGTAGGTCCGTACCCATTTCCAGGAAGACAACCTTGTCCACTTCCAGTGCGTCTAACTTGGGTGTGGGAAAGGTCTGAACTACAAATAGTCTGGAGAGATACATTTCATGCTCTAAGATAAACCTCTTTCATATATGATCAAGTAACAGACATTTGGAAAAGGATCTCTTGCAGAAAAGACTTATACACATGGGTTTAAAAACGCTTTTGTGGTTTTGTCTTCTAGCTCCAATGTGCTCTACCTCCACAGCATGGTCTGCTCTTCTCATACACATCTACCTCCCGTTCTCCAGAACAGCTGCCTCACAAACCACTGAGTCACTCCACTTGGTGCCATGTCTTGCTTCTCACCTTCTCTCCCTTCTTTTCCTGCCTCTTTTTTCAAAACCAAATCCTCTTCCTTCTCCAACATTTCCTCCTGTGAAAGAGCACTTGCCACCTCCTCCCAGGTCCAGAATCACTGTTCACTTGTAAGAACTTTTGCTGCTTTATATTAACTGCTGACACAGAGGATTCCTGGCTTTTACACCAGATGTTTGTTTTTACTCCTGCTGCTGCTTGTGCACTCATTTGTTCTTAAACTCCTCCTCCCTGCATCCCTGCTTGGCAAGTAGAAAAGGAACCTTTTTTTTTTCCCAAAAGAAATTTGAAGTTCCCCACCTGCTGACTTGGCTGAATGGAGCTCTTCCCACCTTTCTTACCCTTCGAAGGGCAGAATGAGGCTTACTGCTATGACTCTGCAGTGCAGGTTGCTTACTTTTCAATACGATAGCTAAAAGGGAAGAAAAAAAGAAAAAAGAAGATCAGTACAAGTGCTCAATTTTCATCTCCTTTAGCATTACTTAAGGTCTCAGCTCCAGATTTTTTTTGAAACTGTTCCACCAGGTACCAAGTACTTAACTGGTCTAGACTTGAGAAGAAGTACATCCTGCTAAGAATGGAGGGTGCCACTGGCCATGGGGTCCTCCCCACCTGATGTGCTGCTGTCACGCTGCCTGGGCGCCTCCACGGACACGGGGGAGCTGCCCGGCACCTGTTTTACAGCAAGTGCTTGCACATGGACTCTAACTATGGAGAAACTCACATGCAGCCTGTTCTCTCCCTCGCTTCACCCTGATGCAACTTAAGTGCAATTATAAACAGGAAATCTGTTCAGAAACTTCCTCCATTCAGAAGTTAGTATCTACCCCAAATCATTCATCTATGCTGATCCAAAGTTTTAGCAGTTGGAAATGTTAAAGGACCAGAGGTGTAACTCAGTATTTATCTTTTTCAGAGCCTCTACCTACCAGTGTTTTCTAACTGGTTCTATCACATAGCCAGACAGAACAGTGCCCTAGAGTAGTCAGGTCTGCTTATTTCCACCCTGTCTTTGTGCTGCAGCCGTAAGAAACGCAGGTGTAGCTGGAGGACAACTAGCTAGTTCACACTGCTCAAGTTCTTACTGATTCTCAGCATGATTTAAGCACAACCCAGTTTTCTTAGCCTTAGAGAACACGTTGGGAGCACATGCAAAGATGTCACCTCGCAGCTGGGGGGCAGCAACTTCAAGCTGCTCAAGTCTCTCCACGAGTTTCACATGGGCCTCAGGACACGAACACTGTGAACACCATCCCAAAAATAGGCTCAGAAAACCAGACTCTTGCCAGAAGTTACCTCACCAACTACTGCAAGCTGCTCAAACACTTGACTATACTGTGTAGAAGAGCTGGAGTCAGGCATTCAGAGTAGTGAGAAGTCCCAAATTTCCACAGTGTATCAGCTATCTTAGGCTGAATGGCTAGAAGACTTCAAAGAAGCAGAAGAATAACAGATTGAAAAGGGGGAAAAACAAAGCAGACCAAACAATTAAATTTCATTTCTATATTTCAGTAAAACCTACTTGAATACACTTTGAAACAAGAGTACAACAAAATAGAATATACTTCAAATGTTGAATATACAAACTATTATAGTTCATTCTGAACACTGGTACTTCCCCTCTTAACTTCAACTAAAAAAAAATTTACAGGTTTAAAACTACCTGACAAAAGTTCATGCTGGGTGTGACCTTTCAAGTGACAAGAGTAGAGCTGAAACTGAAATGTATGCACAGATGTCAAGGCTAAGTGAGAGACACAGGCATGTTATAGCACAGGCCCAAAGCCTGCTGCTATTTTGTCCACAATTAAGAAATTTAGACAGACTTTAACTACCATACAAAATATGTTACATGTAATTCTATAACAATACTGTGCTAGGTACAAGATTTTTAAAAAATTTGTTTTAATAAAAAAGCTTTACACAAACAAGCCATTAGCTTATTTCAAGAAAGATAACTGAAAATCAGTCTAAGGCTTTCATTTTAAATCTGCTTAAGCTGTATGATACAAAAAAAAAAAAAAAATCCCTCTAGGTCTCTCTGTCTTCTTTTAGAAGCTCTTTAATCTTCTCCTTAATTTCACATTCTAGAATACCTAGTAGCAAGAGTTTTTCACATAGCACCAGTTGAGTACTGTGGGCACACAGTAGTAATTGCTGGTATGCACATAAAATGCACCAAATTTGCCATTTGTAACAACAAGACTTCCCTCTCCGCCTGAAAATTAAACCAAGGCAAAGTATCTCACACAGCTCTTAGTGTTCCAGATCCTAGTGTAACTTGGCGTAGTGAACTGTTTGGTCCCTTTCAGTCCCTCTAACTTTCCTTCTCCACAGGTTAGCTGTTTCCCAACTGGAAGAGGCAGTTTCTGTCAGCATCTCAATGTGGTTCAATCTCACCGAAACATGGGAAAACAATCTTTTTCCAGTAAGTCTTCAAAATATGCATGTTTATTAACATTTCAAAACTCTCCTTTTTGACTTGGTGATCACATCCCCCCCGCCCTCCCCCGGATTACGTCAGTATGCTCCAAGGCAGAAGTCCACACCGGGAGCGCGCTGCTCTTCACTTCTCGCCCGCTACGATTCCTTCTGTCTTCACAGCCACGGGAAGGGCGATGGCTGAGGGCTGAGTACTAACGACGACAACGTGGGTCACAGTCTTGCCCCCTTCCGCGGGCTTCTCCTCCTGCACGAGCTGCAGCGTTTTCACCTCACGCTCCTGCTTCGAAGCTGCTGTGTCTGATTTCGCTTCTGGGCTTTTTATAAGCGCGCTGATAACACGGGGAGGAGTCTGGCCGGACGCCTGCTGAGCAGGCACCGAGAGTCTCACGACGGGCGCCCCGTGTGCTATGGACACGGGGGTCAGTGCTCGCACAGCCAGGGGCGCCCCGACGATGTTAATGCTCCCCGAGCCGGCCAGGCCCGCCTTGGCTTGCAGCTGGCACTGCGTGAGCTGCGTGGCGGGGATGGTGATGATTTTGGCAGGCTGCATAGTGATTTTGTCTCCGTTCTCGGCGGAGGATGGCATCACGGTCGGGATTGTCTGGATTACTACCTTTGGAGTTGTGGCTGCGGTTGGGCTGGTGTTGGTTATCAATGGTGACCCGGTGTTTACTGACTGTACTGCCACCGTGGAAATTTTCTGTCCTAGAGAGGTCATTACGACAGGCACTTGCATAGCCACACGTACAGTTCTGCAGAAGAAGAAAGATGTTTAAGTGGAAACACAGGGCATTGTTAGGGCTGAAAATAAGGACAGACAAATCTAGAATTTACATACTTTTCATGGGCTTTTTTTTTTTTTTTTTTTTTTAAAAAAAAAGCCTTCTGTGGATCTGTGATTAGAGCTCAGTAGTTTAGCAGCATTCATATCTGTTTTTCCTCCCTTCTACATAATTTTAAAATACGCTTGAGGGCAAGCACATTGACAGACAATTGGCTCTAGTCTCTGACCCTAGACTTCCACAGTGCTCTATCACGTTATGCTGCTGCCTGCTTGCAAATCAATAAAGACACTCGATTTTAAACTATAAAAACAGAAACTACCAGGCAGCTTCCTAACTGAGAAAGTCAGCAGATGACAAGGCCAAGCTGCCATTAAACCAACCTGGGGGCTGTGGTTGCTGGGACAGTAGTAGCGGTAGTTGAGGGGCGAGATGATGACGATGATGAAGTATCATGCACTGGTGGGGCAATGTTCACAACTCTGGTGACTGCCTTTTCTGTTCTGGTGCAGCTTAACTGAGAGGAGTTTTTTCCTCCACGTGCAGAGGCCGCAGCTTTTAAAAGATTTTCTGCAGATAATGACACTCTCTCCAATGACTTTTCATCCGTAGGCATTGACAACTCTTCATTGCAAGATTCGCTTTTGTCATCATCTATGACAACTATGTTTTTCGGCATCTCCTTAAACTGATACACAAGCCTCTGTCCCTCAACTTTTGCAAGGATTCCTCTTTGATAGTAGTATCTGCAAGGACGTACAAATAAGTAAAAATTGACATAATGATAGTTTTTAAAGAATAAATCTCTCTATAATAACAAGAAAATCTGAAATAACAAATAACCACAGTGATATCTACAATATGAGAAGACATGGGGGAGAAAAAAAAAAAAAAGCTATCAGATCATCAGAGCAAAGTATTTCAAGGATCTAGCTGAAAAAATCTGACGCTTTAAAATACACACTTGAAATTTTAAATTGCATATTAACTGCTAACATAAAAAGCAACAGGAACTGCAAGACTCTGATGTTTCATAAGCAGCCAAGCTAGCAAGTATAAAAAATTATTTTTAAAAAAATCTCAGAAATGTTATCAGAACGATAGTCAAACTAAAAATGAGAGTTAAAATTAAAATAGATGACTTAAGTATTAACGGAGGTTACCTCAGGGCTCTTCCCATAGTCTCATAGTTCATGTCAGGTTTGTTTTTGTGTTTTCCCCATAGTTTGGAGACAGCTTTTGAGTCCACAAGCTTAAAGATGCCCTTCTCTCGCTGAGTCCATTTAATATATCGAGGACAAGTATTTTTGTCCTGGAGAAGGTCCAGAAGAAATTCCCATAAGTACGTTGTATTTCCTAGGAATCAGAAAGCACTGAGATATTAGAAATCCACTTTTACTATCAGCAAACTCTCCATATACAGGTAACTCTAAAAGACCTGTATTAGAAGCGAATGTTACACAGAGGATGGTACTGGCAAGCACTCGTGCATTTAGTAAAACGTCCATAAATATTTTCATTCCAGAAGAAGAGAATCCAAGCATTTTGCTGCATAGCACAGGAACCTCCTCAGTTCAGTGCCCACTCTCAGTTCTTGCTCTAAGTCACTACAACCTGCAGCCTCTCAGTAGGCACAGAAAGAGAGGAGCTCAGGAAGTTCTTCTTGTGTTCTCTTACCAAGGAGTTGAAATACCAGTGCATTTTATGACTGTGAAGGGCACAGTGCTTCAAGAACTAACCACCTCAAACTATGACAAGGTTCCTTGCACTGTACCACAGTCTCAGTAGGTCACTTCACTTGACCATGTTTTCAAAGCCCTTTGGACACCAAGGGTTATACAATAATTAAAATTTTAAAATTAAGTGCAAAAGATCATTAATTGGGACACCTGAGATATGGTGCCCCAACACAGCATTTATTATGCATGATGAAGACACAACATATTTCTAATTAGAAATATATTACAACACATTAAAGACAACTGTCACAGACTCCAAGAAGTCAACTGTCCTGGAAAAGTCTCAAAAGAGAAAAGCTGGAGTTTCTATCTCCCGAAACACCATCTCACAGAGATAGAACAAATGTACTTTACCAAGGAGCCCAAAAAGCAGTAAGTACTAATCCAAGAGCTACCAAGAATACAGCTTCCAATGGACTCCAATGGCAGAGAACCAGGAATCTTGGAATCATCCTAGATAATGCTGTGTCTTAGGGAAGGAAAGGATAACACTGACGAAATATACAGCTTTTTGAAAATATTTTTCTCATTTTGGTTCTCAAGTCAGAATGGCTCAACTTACTGTTTGTTTCATGCTAAGTGTAAGAACTCCTCATAACTGCACTTAACAAAAAGACCAGGAAATTTTCAGGTCATTAAGACATTTACCCCAGGGGAAAAAAAAATCACTCATCTGCACAGTATTTCTTGGAATTCATCCAGTGTTTTTTCCCTAGCTCCTCAGAAACAGAATTTCTGGATTCATTGCCAAATGCTGCAGGGTCTGCAGAAATAAAAGTGAACTACAGCATCAGGAAGTGAACAGGAACTTCAAGAGAAACCAATCCCTAACGTGCCTTCATTTTTCTACTGACTCAACAGTTTTTCCTTTTCGCCTGCAGTTTGCACTGACCCAAAGAGCAGCTTTTTTCCCCACAGGAGGAGCGCAGAACAGCCGTACTGCTCAGAAGCCACCTAAGAGCTGACACAGAGGAGCCAGCATCACTGTTGCTACACCAGCCGCAGTCACCAGGCATTTAACAGAGAGCTCATTTTAGAAATGAACAGCAAAGTTTTGAACCATCTTAAAATACTTTCTCCTATAACACAGACTAATTCAACAAATCCAGACATACAGCCATATGAGAAAGAGACCCCATGTGTGATGTATTAAACCTTTCTGTATGAACAGATTTACACCTGTCCATACCGATGTAAATGTGTATTCACTCTTTAGCATTAGAAAGCCCAGCCTGCAGACATAAACACGCGCTGCAGCTGGCAGGGGAGGCAGAAGTCTTCTTTCGGTACAGGCAGTTGCCATCTCCTCCCCAAAAGGTCTCAGGCCACCTGATGCTGCGAGGCTGGCACCGAGGAGCTAGGCATGACTGTGGCCTATCTGCACTTCAAGACAGACTGGGTTTTGCGTATGGGAATAATTTTTTGGTTAGAGGGTCATTACAACTGTCAGCTATTTAAGAATGCGAGCGGCAGTCTCAAAATAGAAGGATTAGTGGCCAGGAGGTATGTGAGTGACACAAGGCACCGCGTGTGGCAACAATCTGTCCCGCTGGTACCGACAGGAGAAAATCCCCAGCACCTTTATGCTATCGACCTCTGCTTTAGAAAGAGTATTTAAGCAAAGCAGAAAAAAAAAAAAAAAAAAAAGAAAGAAAAAAAGAAAGGGAGTAACCAAGCCTAAACTCCTATTCCTGTGTGCTGGAAGTAAGGGTAGTAACTCCATCCCACTTAATAATACATCTTCAATTCCTCCTTCGTAAGGAACTCAAAGGGCCAACTAAATAAGATCTACAGCTGCTTTACTTTGCACCACAAAGTATCAGGGATAGCATCTGGGAAGGAGTATCCACAAGGACAAGGAGCAATCTCCTTCCCAGCACAAGTAGCATCCCCTTTCCTCAGGACTTAACTCACTGACACTACCGAGCTCTAGGTAGAGTTTCTGTGTTTTCCAAAACCAAAGCTGCATGTGAAGTAGCTTATATTTGCAGGTAATTTTAAAATAACAAGTAGGAAATCCAGTTACAAAACACTTTGCAGAACACTAAGTAAGCTTCCATTAAGAAAAACAACCTACTTTATGCCAAATGTAGTACAGAATACTTAACGGTGTCTTGCAAGGACAAGAGGCATAAGCAGATCATTAAAATGGCCAGCAGAAGTTTAGAAAAAAAAGAGTCAGTGACTGCCCTTACCCCAAAGCAAACAGCTACAGAGACAGAAACTCGAAGAGTGAAACGCAGGCCTTTTTAAAAACCATGGTGCAGCAAACTAGGAACTAGGACACTTTTCAAGCACTCCTCTGATAGTGGGAAGCTGTAATTGTGCTACCAGTTAGAAAGAAGGTTAAGAAGCCTTTAAGAACACTGCGGGGGTGGGGGGGAGAAAAAAAATATCAAGCAAGATGGACTTTTAAACACATCAGATGCAAAGATCTAATCATCATTAAGATCCACTGCTATCCCCAAAACTGAAGAAGCAACACTGGCCACTGCAGAGAAGTTTATAGCTTAGGAAAACCAATTAAAAAAAAAGCCTAACATCTGCACAACATCAGTCTCATTCTTTCTTGGCCTACACACAAATATGATGACTCAGGAGCTATACCCAGATAAGAAATTATGTAAACAGAAGAGGTCTTACTTTCAAACGAATTCCAAAATAGTAGTGTTCAGGCTGACAACTGCACACTCCCTCAGCCCTCATGTGGCTCCTAAAAGTCACCAAAACTCTTGTCCCTCCTAGATGTAGCATCATCACTAAACAGTGTTCTGTGCAGCAAGAGGAAAAGAGATCCATGGTCTTCATCCACAAGCAGGGAAGAGCTGGTATGCAGTACTCCACTCAAAACGCAACTGTGAGCCAAGGTTCACGATCACTGGGCTTTCTGCTCGGTGAAGGGCAGGGACGTGGACACCGGAAAGGGCCTCACTGTGCAGCAGGAGGAGGACTAGGAAAGTAGGGCCCTCCTGCACAAAGGCCCTCGCTCACCAACTAAAGCAGCATCTCATCATCTGTTTTCCCACTTATGCCAAATGGCATCTCTTAGTGAAGAAGCCTATCCCTGCTGAAGGCTGTGAAAGAACCAAGGAAACAGGCTGCCAGCCGCTGCCACCAAAAACGCCCATACGCTGCTTGTGCTCAATAACAGGCCTTACAGTGGCAGCGTAGGAAACCAGGCATCGAACAACGAGTCAACAGGAGACAGCATGAGCCAACAAACACAATCAGGCGAAAAAGAAAACGCAGGAAGTGCACCCAAGCTTACCAACTGCGGAGCGTGGCACTCTGCGCTCGCCAAGGGGCAGCGCACAACCCCTGCTACGTCCTCTACAAGCAACTTGGAAGGCTTGCAATAAAATTAAATCTGTGATAAAGTCAGTGGGAACGTAGCCACCAAAATTTCCACGTTCTGTGCTTCTCCAGTAACATATACAATATAAATAAACACATAATCTGAAAGACTCAATAAAGAGAAAAATATACCTTTGCCTTCTCTGGGTTTCTTCTTTATACCTAGATCCGGGGACCCATCGGAAATAGCTGATTGTTGGGTCTTTGGTTTACGGCCAGCTGCACATAAAAAGAAAATGGGAAAAGTATTAAACATAGAATTAAAGTACTTTACAGTTTCACTCTCCTGAAAGAAGCAGATCCTACAGTCTTTGTTTTTTTTTTTTGGCATTTCCTTGCTAAGGGTAGGGACATACTTAAATTCCTACATTACAAATGCTATGTATTCAACCTAACTGTTCATCTGCCTGCTTATTTTATAAGCAGTTTTACTTCAGTTTCCGATGAGTTAATGTCAGGTGAGGCAATTGCCAAGCACACGGAACAAGACTTGTACGTATTTCCACACTTTCTCCCCAGCACCTGTTATGCTACAAAACACACTCCTCCTCCATCCTGCTTTGTTTCTGGTGTGTGTGCATTGCCCTAAGCACCCAGGGGCGCGGGGAAACCTCGCCAGCAGGGCCTGCAGCTTCTTCATCCTCCTGCACCTGGGTGACCTCAAGGCAAAGAGGCTGCAGCAGGGAAGGGCATCACCCCGCAGGGCAGCAGGCTGCACACAGGCCACGCTCCTGCTCACAGCTATAGGGAAACAACAACCATTTATGTCTCCTGCCTCCGGCACAGGAGCACTAATTCTGCCTGATGAGCAATGCCCTTCATTAAATGCTGAACTTTAACGGTCACTTATTACAGAGCCTAGGCTTATGGCTCTGTAACTATGCCCAGCGACCTTCTACGCTTAAAAAACAGGCATCTGGACTCTCGGCAACGGGAAAAAGAAATTGTATGCAAAATATCTTCTGGGAAACATCACAACTTGCTGAGCAGAGCCCTGCAACACAGCCTGCCCAGAAATGACCCCCCCCAAGAGCGGAAAAACAAACGGGCAGTTTAATCAAGTGTGCAACCACAGCTACTAACATTTTTCCATCACAGTATTCTTGCCTAATGCCATTTGCAGCAGAGCTACAGCTCTCTGGGTATCCGAGCCTGCATATCCATTTTATGTGAGTCTGTTTTAAATCTAATCCTAATAGATGTATACTTTTTTAGCAGTATTGTATTTTTCTTTTCTAAATTACAGCAAATACTCCATCTTTGCATGTTTGGATGTGCTAATAAAACAATATTCCTAAATTTATGTGAATTATATCAGTGTCTGTAAAAAAATCTGGTAGACCAGAGAGAAACTTCATCCACTGCCAGCCTTTAACAGCAATGCCATTTGGCTGCTGAACACTTAAACACTTTTCTGAATAGCCTGTCCTTTAAAACAAGCCATTCAGACAAATAAGATACCTCTCTTACTGGAAAAATATTCTATTTATTTTGAAAACTGATTTATGGGTTTGCAAGTCAACATTTAGGCAGATCAATTATCAACTGCAGTAAGGAAGTGGAGTTGCAGCTCACAGTGAATATTCACTGCCCAAAAGCTTCAGCCAAAGCAGAGTAACTGCAAGAGTTGCACACTGAGGCAGCACCATGGGCTCTTCAGTCTAAACTAAAGAAAAACATTCTGTGATGAACACTAATCCAATACTACTGAATTCTCCCCTCTTAAAAAAATAAGAATAAATAAAATCCCTGCTGACACTGAAGCTCTACCTCAAGGGATGCCTCAGTTTGTCAGCTGAGGCCTCAGGAGACTTTGGAAGTTTTCAGAATGCTGTAAGAACATGTCAGTATCCCCCTAGGCAGACACAGGGATTTCTAGTACTTTCAAGCTCCCATCCTAAAAACACCATGGACACCACAGTTTGCTTAGTTACTTCATAGGACGCAACAGGAAAGAAAAAAAATGCACAGGGGAGATGGGGCTACAAGTTGAAAAACCTGAAAGGAAGAAAGGAGAGACATTGCACAAACAGGAGCCCCTATGCAGGCCCAGGCAGTGCCCGCTGCCTCCTGGTCCTTCAGGACTCTCCCCACGGCACGCAGGTCAGCAGCAGGGCAGGCACACACCCCAAAGCAGCCCCGCCATCCCGCGGGATCACCAAGGCAGCCCGAGGAACACAGTTTCTCCTGGGTAAACCCAACACTCCGGCAGTGACGCTGTAACACGCAGTGCACGCTACACTCCACTTGTCATTCGCTATTGGATTTGAAATATAGTTATTGTGACATGTACAGAATTAATTGTAGAACTAGAATTGTAGGCTGGCTGTCACAAAACAGCTTTCCTCCTGAAGGCTGTAGTAGTAAGAACATTGTGCAAAATATATCCACTGCAGAAACTGTTATAGAGACGCTACCACAAGCCTGGCTGCAGCGCCTTAGGAAAGGACATAAGCCAAGAACTTTACGCCAGAGAGGCCTGGAGTTTCATGCTACAACTCCAGCATTCTATCACAAACACCACTCCGTGAAGCACCTCCTGACAATACACACACTACAGCTCTTACCCCTTGCGTAACTTCTGACATTCTCAGCAGATACTGTTTCTACTCACAGTGGCCTGGACTTCTGGCATTTGCAATACTTGCTACTGAATGTGGAACACGAGATGATTCCCAAGTACTGTCAATACGTATAGCCAAGGTGCAAATATCTGAAGAACATCCAAAAGCAGGATAAAATCCTGCCCTTCCCTCAGAAAGAAATCCCTGAGATCACTCCTTCTCTACATATATTCATATTTGAGGGAACAAATATTTATTTACCCACAAAGGTCCGCTTTGAATCCTTCTCTCCACTCCCTAAATCTTGCTTAATAAAAACCAAAGGAAACAAGAAAAAAGCCTTTTTCCTTTACCATTTTGTGAACTGCATCTTCCTCTTTATCATCTTCTCCTTTTTGTCGCACACTCATTCCTCTAGAACTCACATTTCACCATTCACTTACTTTGCATTATTATAGGAGGAGGAAAATCAGATAGTCTAACCAATCTCCATCAGTATCAACCACAGCATCCACAGCAGGGCACACCAGAAATAGATTTTTAGATTGCTGCTCCAAAGAGGCATCTGTACCTTTTTTCTTTTTCATTGGTTCATGGATATCAGGGGATGTTGGAACAGGAGATGCATCCATCGGTTCAGACTCCTCCGTAGAAACCTCCACCACAGTTTCTGTGATCACATCAGGTCTCATGGCAGCATGGATAAACTCTGGGGTTGACACACAAGGAGGGACAAAAACTTCCACTATGTTGGAGAAGGGGGCGGGGGGAGAGAAGAGAGAGAAGAGTATATGATGAAATTTCCATCTATTTTATCATACCTGTATAAAATTATTTTAAACAAAATACATTAAATAGAATAGCAATACTCATACTAAATCTTGGAAAATGCAAGGTAATTAACTTTCATTTTTTCTAAACTAGTACTACTATACAACATAGTGCATTAAATATTCTCTCTAAAATAGAAAAAAAAAAAAGTTAGAAATATATTTTCCCTTAAAATATCTGCTTGTTTTAGCAATGTAAAATAAGGAGTCCACTTCAAACGCATGAAGTTCAAGTACCTATATTCAATAACCTGTCTCAGAGAGCAGAAGTCACCTGAAGTACGTTACTGTGTGACAAGGAAATCACCTAAAATTCAATTTTTCATCTTTTTTTAAAAATTCCTTATGTTATTAGGAAATCACATAAAATTCAAACAAAACAGTATTCTTGGAATATGCAAGCAAATGTTTTAAACCACACGCAGCTCTATAAACAAGCAGATTTTCCATGCACTCGTGATAAAAACTGGCAGAGGGAGAGACCGCCGAAGGAGCAGGATCTGCGCAGGACACACCTGGACTCCTGGCATCTCTCAGGCAGGTCGGAGACTCCATGTGAAGCAGGGCCTCCGCGGCTTCGATGGTCTTGTCCGTGCAGTGCACATTACTGCCATGCACCGAGGCTTCCACTGCACAGGAACACAGCACAGCGTGAGACCCTGTTCTGCACATTGCAAAGGCCACACCAGCACTAACCCATCTGCAACACCAAGCCCCCCAAAACGACTGGCGTCTCAACTCCTTTATTCCCTCCTGTCACCAGGAATGTTTAGGACAGGCATGACACAAGTTGAACCAACACCATCGCTTCTCAGACTGGATTTCTGTTTTGCAACCGAGCTCCCCGCTTCTGTTAGGCCATCAAGAGCTAAAGGAAGCATAACTTGAGTTTGCCTTCAATTTAACAAGAACAAACCACATTAAAATGAAGATAGCTAAAAATTAACAGCAGTGGAGGGAAATAGCTCCATCTCCAAGTAATACCCCATTCAAATCTAAAGGTCACCTTCTCTTCAAGTTTAGGTCTATTTGGATAGAAAAATATAAACACAAGATCAGTTTGCAAAACAGATAAATCCAGTTTAATTTCCAGACCTTAAATAAATCTGCAGGTTGGGTTTTGCAGGCTTTGTTAAAAAAAAAAAAAAAAAACACAAAGCATACACCCCCACACCACACTATGCAGAGATTTTTTTATGCAACAGGCGACGAAAGAAAAAAAAAAAACCCTTCTCTCTTTAATTCCGAAAGTTTAAGATAACTGAGTGACCAATCAAAAATAATATAAAATAATCTCGAGAAAACAACGCGTGTACGTGCTGATGGCGGGCAGAGCAGAGCAAGCTGTGCGGGGCAGGAGGGCAGTGAAGGAACTGAAGGAAAGGCCAGTGGGCAGCGAGGTGCCGCGCGGCTCGAGGCCCCGCGGCGCGGGCAGCACCTGCCGCGCGCCAGCCACGCGCTCGCCGAGGTGCCGCCGGCTCTCTCCGCTCGCTCTCTCCATTTATGGCCACGGGCTCCAAGCCGAAGTGCTCCAGCGGGGCGGCCAGCAGCGAGCGTGTCTATCTTTAGCACAAGCCGGGTCACCTATGCCCAGCGCCGGGGAACGAGGGAGGATTCCGAGCAAGGCTCTGCGGGAACCCCCAGGCACAGCTAGCCTGTTACTGCACACGGCTGTGGAGCAACTGGACATTGCTTTAGGGAAAGGCACAAAAAACACTACTAGCGTGAGCTGTGGCACGAGATGACATAGGACACACGCGTGCCTGTCTAGCATATTCCAGCTTAATACTGCTGAAAAGCAAGGATTAAAAACCTACCGAAAACCTAGCAGCAAGTAAACTAAGCGCACAGATCTGCAGCTGCACGCACGCAAAGCAAGAGACCCAAATGCGGACCGCAGGCGGAGGCAGCGCCTGGCGAAGGCGCCCAGCTGCCACCAGCCCTGGCCTCGACACTCTGGGGGGCCGCAGTTCCCCGGGGGCAGGCGCTGCCCACGGCGCTGGCACTACCACCGCCTCCCCACGTGGCCGGGAGCGCGCGAGCCAGGCACCCAGCGGCACTCGAGCAGGAGGGCAAATACTCTGCAGAGGGAGACAGCTCTCTTGGCAAAGGGGAGCTCCAGCCGCACAGGAGCTGCCCACAAAGCTTCCTCCAGCCAGCACCTACTGCTTGCCACCCATCACCGGAGCACGCAGGCGACAGGCAGCTGCGCGTTACAAATATATCACTCCTGCATCAACACTGGAATCAGATATTCCCCCTCGGCGCTAAGCGCGCTACTGAACTGCGGAATAAAGAAGATTTGAAGCATTTAAAAATTTGAGAAAAAAAATGGTAACACTTTCGCTTTGGCTGGAACAAAACACATGATGCCTGCCTGACATGTAAGCTAACTAACCAATGCTACCAAAAAGATCTGCACTAAATACTTGCTAAAACGAGTGCTATCAAGTTTGAAGTCTTTCCAGCTAACTTTGTCCTCTCCGCAGCCACCTCAAAGTTTTGGGCCTAGGAGCACTGCAGCCTTAGGTCAGCTGTTATACACAGCCAATTCCAGGCTAAATGGCCAGCTCGCATAGCCACGGTTTTGGCCAGCATGGCAATACACTTTCAGCTGTGTAGTGGCAACATTACTGCCCCAACATATTTGGAAAAGTGCACATTCATTTTTCACTACAAAGTTTTACCTAAAGTTTTACCCACTTCCATCCTTCTACACAAACAGTGTGTACAGTAGATTATTCAAGGCCCTCAACATCTGTTACAAAACACCAAACTTGGTAATTAGGCCTGACAGGGCTGTACTTCAGCGTTTCTGAGCAGAATACTGGCAATGCATCAACTCTGTAACAATGCTCCTGGTTTTGACGTGAAACAAGAGTAACAAAATGAACTAAAGCAAGTCAGGAGAGAGAGGGGAAGAAAATGGACCAAGAAGTTCGTCACTGCTTTCTGGAACCACAGCGCAGCCCCTGCCTTTATCTGAAGGGCTATCGCAGCCTGCGTTTACAAGGTCAGCACTTAAGTGCAGCACCTGATTTACAACAGCTTATCCTTTAATGCTATCAGGCAGCCAGAGCACTGCTGTGGGGAGGAATTCAGCCAAGAGAAACTACACGCACGCTTAGGGCACTTCGGTAAAGGTTACAGGTGCTCACGTGATCGCTTCACCTTAGCACTTACAGACCACATAAACAGCAACATAAGGCAGCATCAGCGCTAAGGCTGTATTTTAACTGCCATTGCCTGTAATACCCAGGATCTTCCAATTCATCCCGTGTCACTGTAAAGGGGGATATTTTTAGTCAATTCATTGACTTATGGCAGGCATTTGGCTCAGCAACTGCAGGGCAATTCCCTGATTTGAGGAATATTTTGAACTCCCTCATCAGGCAGCTCTGCTACCTCCAAAGATTTTCAGGTGAAGGGAACGTGAGGAAGAGAAGCAATCCACCACATACCAGCAACCGGCAACAAAGACCAGAGCAGTCACCTCGGAACACCTGCCTTCCAGCACGCTGTACGGCATCAGGCCAATACTGAGAGTTTGGGGGGTTTTCTTTAAGCCTGCCTTTTTAAAGTCACTCTAAGAGCTGCTTCTAGAGCCAGGAATTAGGACAACCCTAAGCAGCCGCAACTTTGCTTCAGCTTTCCTCCCAAAGCCGTCAAACACCGAGGTTTTCTCAACACTGAGGACACATGTTATGGGAAGAAACAAGACTTACTTAGTGTAATTCCCGAGGATAGAGGAATCCTCTCAAGCCAACACAATACCATCTACACACACACATACATACGTAAACAAACAGATACAGGGCTATGAGAGTGTGATGTTGGGAATACTATACGTGTGCAGCTACCCACGCCCCACACTACAGCATCAGAGGAAAAGAGAAATGCATTGACTTAGCTAGAGTAAGGATGTTAGAGAAAGCACCGCCAAGGCTGGGTTTCGTCTATCTAAGGGCAGGCACAGATGGCCACAAGCTACGTAGACAGGGTGACTCCAGAAATGGTGGAGGCACCAAGCAGCTGCTTGGAGGGTCCCTCCACACCGTGCACTGCAGGCCGAGGCTGACTTGCGCAGCCCGCAGCAGTGGCGCTCACGGGATCAGACGCCTCAGCTGGGCATTTTGCTGGGCGAGGAACCGGGCCCACTCACGAAGCTCAGCCATTTTTTCTGTTGCTCGCAGGAGGAGGTTGCAGTGGGGCAGGGGTTGGTCTCTTCCCCAGAATAACTACCAACAGGACAAGAGGAAATGGCCTCAAGTTGCGCCAGGGGAGGTTCAGGTTATACACTAGGAAGGATTTCTACACGAAAGAGCGATGAAGCGCTGGCACAGGCTGCCCGGGGACGTGGTGGAGCCCTCGTCCCTGGCAGTACCCAGTAAGGGCGCGGAGGGGCGCTTAGGGAGGTGTTTAGCAGGCACGGCGCTGAGGGGTCCGGCTGGACTCGACGTGCTGGAAGGCCTCGTGGGCGCGTTTGGGCCGTGTGCAGCGCGCAGGGCGGCGGCGCGGCGCGGCGCGC
>WBNA01000033.1:2653746-2680481 GCA_013398345.1 Nothocercus nigrocapillus | reverse complement strand
GCGGCCGCGCTGGCCGTTGGCGCGCGGCGCCCGTGAGGGCAGCGCTCGCTCCCCCGCTCGGGGCCCGGCCGCCCACTCCGTAAGAAGATGCGTGTTACTGACGGAGGCCCCTTGCCAGCATTAGCAGCCTCCCTTCGCTCCCGCTCATCTTCAGCAAGGCCACTTTGCAGGCCTCGTGCCCTGCCCTAGGCATATTGCCACTGCTCAGCCTCCCGCTCCTGAAGCACTGGAAGAAGATATTTCTTCCCCCAGCATCTTTGGGGCACCAGCTTCTTTCCTAAGGAAGCAAGAGCTTTCAGGTGGCCTCAGGCCTTAGAGCACGACCTCCCTGTACAGCCTACATACAAATAACCCAACTTCCAAGGGACATGGTTTGGCAGTTATTTTCCCTGGGGACGGCAGAAATATTTCCCTGACAATGAAGACAGCCCTACAAATACCAGCTAAGCGCCTGCAGCATGGAAACTTTGGAGATCCTTCCAGACCACGTCGAGCAATATTAATAATAGATGGGGCTGGCAGCACCGTCTATAACGCAGCCTCTTACACAAGTGGCCGAGGCCTAAAAGCAGTCACATTAGCATGTTCTCTTAGCAAAACTGAGCTCTTACCACACATGAAGCCCCACCAGGCTTTTAATAAGGCATGCGCTTGGGTGTTGATAATGACATAAATTCCTAAGAATATATTAAGCAATATCAAAGTTCAGGTGTCTATCTGTTCCTTAGAAGATGACACATCACTGACAGATCTGTTTGTCTGTCTTTAAGAGGATGTATCAAACTCCATGTGGGGAAAAAAAAGCTTAACTTTCATTAAGTAGAGTCCAGATTGCTGCTAGCAATTATAGTTTTCAATGCTTGTACTATAAAGTGTTAAAGCTTACACATTAAAGTACACAAGTATTGCTTATACATAATTATTTCAGTGTTTTAAAAGATAGGCATGGAAACTGTCATCAATTCTTCCTCCTGCCAACAAGACTGTAGAATTAAAAATCCCCTAGACAGTTCTACCATGGATGGTGGAAATTCACATATCACAGGGCTTGGAGTTAGATCAGAGATGGTGTTGAAATATAAGTAAGAACGGTGGCCCTTTTTACCCACTTCTGAGGTAGATCTACAGTCAATTCCTGGCTGCTACTGCTGGGATATTGCTGTGCAATCACATGGGGTCAGCAGTTCAGCAGATGCGGCTCTGCCCCTTTTGCATATAGAAAGCTGTGGTCCACATTGCTTTTTCAACACTGGTCATCAAAAGACTGTAGGCTATCTAATTCAATATGCTGAGCTTACTGCCCTTGATCATTCGGATGAAAGGGGAAGACTATCCTGATTCAGACCCAGAAGTATGACCCAGAAGAAATGACCCAGCAGTGACCTAGAAAAAATGAGGGAGTTAAGGTCCCACGACCCTTCTGTCAGTTGGACCATTCTGTAAATCATTATTAATTAAGTAGCAGTAATTCTACAGGTGTAATTAGTTTTTTTCTCTTCTTAGAATAGACTTACAGGACATACAGACTGTTTCATGAAAACTCTGGAGATAGAGCAATTACAATAGAGCAACATAAAAAAATATCAATCATTTCTAAAGTGAAAACAAAATGGTTCTTTGTTTTCACTATTTGGGGTTTTTACTTGAACTTTCAACAGAGTCCATAATGTGCTTATAGGGTTGGAGAAAAGCAGCCCAAAATTCCAGTATCACTAAAATAAGCTACATTTATTCAAAGAAAACAAGCTTCATGAAACCTAGCTCTCTCTGCATCTGTCCATCTTTGTTATTCCTTTCCCTTTGAAATTATTTTCCAATTTTGGCTCTGTTTTATCCAAGAATAGAAAAACTAGAGATACGGCATTGCTCTGAGCTTCAGGAGGGCGCGAATGAGAGCAGAGTGCCCTGCACCAGGGCCCCCACCAGAGAAAGGAGCTACTCCATCCGGCACCCGCAGCCGCCACCTGACGTGTCCCCATGCACAGAGCTCCGTGGCTAGCACACAGCAGCGCTGCCTCTTAGCTGGCTGACTCCTCTCCTCCCCCCGGAAAGGAAGGCCTCTGGGGACAGGGGAGGAGCGCAGTGGAAAACTGGTATCGCTACAGGACTGGAGGGCACAAGGAAAAGTACTCTCATGGGCCACAGCTGGGATTTTGGAGAGGAAGGTATATATAGGTTATGACGCCATGGGAAACCAAGCATGATGGAAGAGGCTGCATTTTACATGGCTTTAGGGTTTTAGATCACAACCAATGCCTCGCAGTGGCAAAGGGAGCAGCTGCCCCTAAGCAGCAGCACAGCATTTGCACCTGTGGGAAAAGGCAGCCCCTCTCTCTGCCCCAGCATGGAGAGGAAGAGCCTGGCTGACCCCCAGCCCCTCAGGATAGGAAATCTAATTTGAAGTCTACACACTGGGTTTTTCACATGTTTCTAGCTGCCAGGCATAAATAGAAATATAATGAAAGCTACATGTGCGAAGAATTCCACATCCTAGTGATTTATGACCCTTTTTCAGACTTGTTTTCTCAAAGTGCAAGGTTTATCATACTTAAAAGTTTCTGTGTTAGCAAAACCTAAGGCTAGTGTCAGCCTAACCCAAAGGTACTGACATCTCCCCTCTCCCCCATGATTTTATCCATGCTGTAGGCTGCTGGAACACTTCACAACAATCACTTCGCATTAAATAAAGAGCCCTCTTACAAGGATAATCCTTATCTTTTCTGAGCTCGTTCTGTTTCCTGTATAATTCCCCCTTAGTGACATAGGGATAAGTGCAAGGGGGCAACACATGCACACACCCCTTTCCCTTAAAAGGGCAGTGCTGCTTTCTCTTGTCAAGTAACATAGCCCTAGAGAGCCTGATGCAGAGCCTCACTGTTGAAGGCGTGTGACACTAGTGATTTCATGGGAGCTAAATGGTTCTGTAGAGCATAGAAGGAATGCGTCACCAAAAGAAACCTTTCGGGAGCACAACGTTGACCTTGGTGGAATTGGAGCTGCTTTTGAGATAGAAGGAATTACATGGATGCAAGGAAGGGGAGGATGTAGCAGCATGCATCTGGCACGATTGCTTTTCTTTAAAGAAAAGAATCCAAGTCAAAATGAGAAGACTTTATTCTACCACTTTTTCACTCAAATGCCTGCAATGCACATAGTGCATAGTTTTCTTAGTTTAGGCTTCACAAAAGTCAATGCTACAAAAGGGACCCATTTGCTAAAGCAAAACCCTTTGGAATGAGTGCAGTATTTTCCTAGAAAAGGGTTCTTAACACAAAAAAGTCAATATGTTGGCCTACTTCATTTGTTTTCAACTATATTCCTTTTAAAGGAAGAGGAAAGTAAAATTTGCCTTCAAAAACAAACAAGCTTTTCTTTAACAGCACATTATTTCGGCTTTGGAGACTATTTTCATTCATGTATGTCCAAGGTCTGCAATTACTGTCTCCATACAGCTGGGGCTTGAGTGAGACCATCTTAAAATTCATATAGTAGTAGACAAGATTGAGAATACATATGATGGAAAGCAGGTGACAAAAATAAACACTAAGATTTTCCTATAAAGGGATGTAAGCAACAATCTGAAACACTTCAGAGTATTTATCTCTTTGTTTATGGCCAGGGCTAAGTAGTTTGGGAAACTCCCCCTACTCTTGATACTATTAAATCAGTGAAAAGGGGTAAGAGTGCAGTGATTTTGATTTTGCAGGACTCCATTAATCATTTAAACTGAAACAAAGACATTCAAATCCTGCCCCATTGTAGCCCCATTGTCAAGAACTGCCAAGCCTCAAACAGTTACTCCCGCTGCACCTCCTCCCTTGGTCTAAGAGTAGTTTGCATTGGAAATTAGTCACTCACTCACTGTAACAGCAGACTGAAAAGGATCAGTATTATTTGGATTTTCTCCAAATTACAGTTAAGCATTAAAAAAAAATCAAGGCAATCAGTGCGGGGAAAAATACATATTCATTCCTTCTTGCGTTGTTCAGCTGCAGGTTTTGGGGATGTTGATGTGCTTTCCCTGTTCTAGGCTTTGGCAGTGATACTGCCTTTGATTTAGTGCCCTCTCCTGTTTGAGAGGGTGAGTGCATGTTGGCCCGCAGTCAGCGGCTCTCGGTTAGTCCTCACTGGAGAGGAACATTGCCCTGAAACTACAGAGCCTCTTCCCTGCAACTGCACCTACTCACACAGCCTGGTAAGAGAAGCAAAATGCCAGAGAATAAATAAATAATCAATCCTGTTATAGAAAGGGCATCCATAAGCTCCCAGAGGACTGTGGACAGTTTAGTTGCTAAGAGGAAGAAGAGAGGTGGAGCTTTGATCTCAGTACACATTAGCCTTGTCTTCCACTTATTCCCCATATTTTCCTCTAGATTTCATTGGTTCATGCCACAGCCAGTGTGGAATTGAGAGGACCTGGTGCAGGTGGCCACACTTGCCAAGGTGAGGCACAGAACTGCAGCAGCAGCAAGCAACCCTTCTGCAGCACAAGGGCGGAACACCAACACATGTGTCTCAGCTTTTGAGAGGCAGATATGTCATGAAAACAGGAAGGAAAAAAGTCATGATACAAACAAGAGTTGTACACAATTAAGTGGCCAAATCTGCTCACAAAGCTGACACAAACAGCCAAGAGCCCCCAGGAAGAGCCCTACCCTCCACAGGAGGGAATCCACTCTTCTTTCTTTGCCATACACAGGCTGCTGAGCACCAGCTGCTTTCACTGCACACTACAGGCTTCACATGCACTGGGGCAAGAGTCAGTAAGCAGAAAACCTGGAGTCTTGGCTCATGGCTTGCTAAACCAATAATCAAGCCATACAGCATCAGAAAGCTGTTCACTTACTCATAGTTCAAAGAAGTGTGAGTGGTTCCAAGGCAGAAGCCACTAGTTTCCATCCATCTCTCCATCTCAGTAGGAATGGGAGAGCTGCCTGCTCACTCAGCACCCCAAGCAGAGGAGCAAGGACCAGTCATCCAAGATAGGATCAAAGACCATAAAGAAAGAATAAACAGTCACCCAGAATGACATCCAACAGCTCTAACTTTGGGGTGACCTTCACTTCCATAATCCTGCAAACCTCCCACCTTCTGCAGCAAGCAACATGAAGTAGAACAGCTTCTCCTGCAAAGGCCTGAGCAGACCCAGCTCTCCAGGCAGCAACAGGGCAGCTGCTCAGCAAAAATACACTAATGCTCCAGCAGCAGCACCAAGTAGCCCTAAGCCTTACCCAGAAAGCACTTGCATGTGTCTCCTCCACTGCATATATACGTGCGTGCTCAGCCCTGGGCAGGAGTCTCAGCACGCGCCGTCAGCAGCGGGCAAGTGGCACCTGCAGCAGTGGGGCCAGGCCGTGCTCAGCTGCGCTGCGTCCTCACATTGGGCCCCTGCCAAGCTAACCTAAAATAAATGGCCCGTCTCCTTGACCAGTGGCTGGCTGCTAGGAGCTGGCTGTCCTTGAGCCTTCTCTCTTGCTGTAAGGCAGAAGCTGGGCTAGCCAGTTTGGAGAGAGGGGAGAAGAAAAGAGCACAACATTAAAGCTTGGGTTTTTTTTTTTTTTTTTTGGGGGGGGAGGAATTAGGAAATCAAAAATTAGTATTTGACTGCATCATAGGCATAAGAAATCTCAGTCAATATATTTCAATCTCAGATTTTTCCAGGTCTTAAATAGTGATTTGCAGTTTAAATGTCTAGGTTGTGTCCTGTGAGAACAAAACTGAAATTCTATATTGACATCAACAGGCCGAGAGTGAAACTGCACCTGCTGCATTGCCTTGGCGCGCCTGTAGCGGTCCAGCCCCATGGGTGACTGCGAGCAGTACTGGGCTGGGCCCCTCCATGCGAGCCGGCGCTAGAGGGAGGTGAAACGCTTTGCCAGTGGGTCTCCCAGAGAGTTGCCCTTACAGAAGGGCAGGGAAACTCATGAATACAGGTTTTATTCTGAACTCGGACTGTATTCTCAAGCACGAACATTTTCCGTATCTCCTTTATTCTTGCTATCTCCCCCAAGGGTCTGTTCTCTGCTGTGATTTTTCAGTTCTCCTTAATGACCCAGTACTCAGTTTGTGTTTTGCATAGCAAGTCAAAATTTCACCTTTCTTGGGGTGCAGGACATAGGAAAAATACTTTATGTGGCAATTAGACTACACGCTAACCTGACTGATAGGAGCCATCGATGATGACCAGGGACCACCTAAAACAGACAAGAAATTTGTGATGGGGCGACGGGGCGTTTTGCAGGTGGGAGGTGGCTGTTTCTTTCGCTCTGCGCCCTCCAAAATAGCTGTGCGGCTCAGCCGGGGATAGCCCGGCGCTGCAGCGGACGGCGCTGCGCTGCACAGCACCGCTGCGGCCCTTCGTAACGCGCTCCTTGCTCCCGGGGCCTTCAGAAGTCCTTCCTTTTAAGGGGTCTCTGACATGAAGAGTCTCTACAGGTTATACTGATGCTATTAATTTTTCTGAAATCGGAGAGATAAAAAGCCCTTGGAAACCACACTGGATGTTAAGCTTCAATTCTTCAGGCCCTGGTTCTTGAGGACTAATATATGTTGTCCATATTATACCAGGGCAGCTCTGGAGCGAAAGGGGCATTCACCAAGGCCTACAATTTCAGAAACCCGCCTGCCAGCTGTAGAAATTAAAAGCAGAAAGACTTATCACTGGAAATAACTGGGAGGAAAAAAAGTGCATTAAGAGTATGCACAGCATAGGACACTTAATTTACCAGATAAACAGACTGTCACCCAAAATATCAGTTTAAGACTTTTATTGCAGCAGCTTTGTCTACAACAATGGCTTGTAATCGCGGAGGCTGGACCCGCAAAGTGGGAGGCTGCGGTTCTGCTTCCCGAGGCTCGGCAGCCTCCGTGCTATTCTGGCCCTTCATAAGCAGGTGCAGACACAATCGGCTGTATTTACGTCAGAACCACTTGCTTTGTGATGGAGGGGGCCCAATACGTGTCTTTGTGCAAGGGGTAGGAATGGTCTAGCATAGTACCTTTTTTTTTCCTTTTCGCTTTTCCAAGGTTCCATTAGAAAAAAAAAGCAGTCAGTTGTACCGTATAATTCGAAGTTCCTGTATAGATCGTATGTGATATGCCTTGTCTCACATCCGAATTAGAATCATCGCCACTTCTGGATGGCTGCGATGCGTTTCTCCCGGAGGATCTCAACAGCAGATTTTGTAGGAGATGCGCACGTGCGTGCACGTGCATACACATGCATGTGCGTACCCATAGCACAAGGGGAGCTCAAGTGAACACTGTCATACAAACCAGTTATTCATTGTAGATTATTATTAAGATAATACTAACAAGTGTATTTTCTGGTTACACGTTTCGAAAAACAGAACAAAAGGCCCCACCTCTCAAGCTCCGCCTGAGCTGTTACACGCCTCTCTCGGAGAGAAAGTTCTGACCATAACAGCTTGTTCCGCGTTTCCAAGGCTGTGGGTTTCTCACTAGCTTTTAAGAATTCCTCTGCCTTTGCACACCTATGCCAGGGCCTTTAACAGGCGCTTTACCGCGGCCTGCGCCGCTCTCGGTTTGTGTGACAGTCTTGCCTGAAGCCTCCGAGCTCGCGGAGCCAGGGCCGCGCGTCCCCGCTGCGGCGGGGCTGCACGGAGGGGCTTGCGCGAGGGCAGCGAGGGTGGCTGGGCGCGGAGCCCGCCTCTTCCAGCCCCTCACGATCACTGCAGCGCGCACTGCTTTCATTTCCACAGATCCTCTAGTCTGCCGTAAGGGAGCTATTGCTACTGCTTGCAAAAGGTCAGTGTTCTCCAAGCAGGGGGCGACTTGAAACTTTGAGAAAGTTTTCTCCTGGATACGGTTGGGCAGGGGAGGAGAGTACCTGAAATGTTTAGGAAGGAGGAAAACTGCATTTTGTACTACCAGATGTCCTATGGTTACTATTACAAATGCAAAACTCAGGAGAAAATAAGGTTATTTTCCCCCATGACTCAATTTAAAAATACCAACAAGTAATTTCAGTAATATTTTAGCATAGCGAAACTTTCTTCCTAAACTTTAACATGGAATGGTACAATGTTATAAATCGGCAGCACAGTCTGGACAAAAGATAAGACATCAGCGTAGGTAACTAGACAAAGAAGAACTAAAATGAGTTCGTGTGACAGATTCTGTTAAGTCTACTGCTTCTCTCAGCATATGTATTCATTTCACTCTGGATGGTGCTTTGACATTTATTACTGGGTGCTCCTTTCTAAAGGAGAGAGGTTAATTACAGAAGCATCTCTCTAAACAGCCTAGATTGTGTTAGGTTCTCTGGTTCAGTAATGAATCGTCATCCTAATAGGGAGTGTGGGCTATGACAAATTACACAATTTGTTTTATGTCTCCAAGGCAGAGGTTGAGGCTTCACACAGGAATCAGCTGGTTGATTGCCCAAATATTTCCATTAAACTTTTCAAAGGCTTCAACGATGCTCACTGGGGAAAAAAGAAAAGAATGGGTTTTAGAGAGAGCAGGAATAAATGATGTTTAGCAACACCCTTGATACATCACGACTTTCTCCTCTGCAGACATCCGAAGTACACTGTATTTTTGGTTAAGTGCACTGGTGACGGCTCGTAAAACTCGCTGTGCTCCAACACCAACAAGGCAGAATTTCAAGGAGTCCCTCATCATCATCCCTGTCACTAAGATAATAAGGAATTCCTCCGTACGCTGGACAAATTCCACTAAGCCTTACTTCTACAAATAGTTACTTGATGAACGCTAAGCACGAGCTAACCCAATTGTGTTTGCTGGGATTACTGCGATAAGGAGCTCACGGCAGCGCGAACGCCGGGGCGGCAGGAGGGTTGCGGGGCTCCCAGGAGAGAGCGGGACAGGAGCAGGTGCTCACCCAGAGCCGCTGCCAGCATCAGGTTGAGGCTTCATCAAGTTTCATCCTTTACTACCCCTAGCCCTTCACCAAATAATTAGGTTTCCTTTAAAAAAAAATAAGTAAACTGGATTCTGTTTTCTCCCATCACTGAAATTATTTTGATATTTTGTCTTTGAATTTGAGCTGTAGAGAAACTTAACTTATAGAATACTTGTGTAAGATATTTTACGATTTTTGAGTTGTTTAGGTTTGGATTTTTTAATTAATTTTGAGTGCTAAAACAACTGGACAGACTGAAGACACTTGGTTGATTTATAATGAAATTAATGGTATTCACCTGTTAGCAAAGAGATGTGAAGAGACACTGTTATTTTCAGTTGCCCTGGGTAATGGAACAAGGAGATGTGAACTTGCAAAGAATGCATACAATTTGTTATGCTCTGACTGTATTCAGTGCACACCTTGCCAGGGTACAATGAGAAACAACACTTTCTTTGCTCCCTTTCCTGCCATGCTTGCGTTGGTGCTCCGAAAGGGAATAAACACTCACTGACTGGGAGCAAAAGCAATCCATGGAATCGTGACCTGGGAGGTCTATTTGCGTAACTTTCTGTTGTTTGTTTTAGTTAATGTCTTTTCTACCAAGGTCCACGTCCATATTTCAGCCAAACTTTGACTTCCCTTAGCTTTCTACCACTGTCATACAGTCCATTTGGGAAGGCAGAGTCATGTGGACCGCAGAAATTGGACCAAATGTTTTATTCTGGAAAGCAACGAGGGCGCCTGAGCTTCCCGCAGTCGCCGTGGCTCGAGGAGGCCGGCGCCCGCGGGAGGGAGCCCGGTGCTCCCGACGAGCTGGCAGCGCCGGCTGCACGTGCAGAGACTCCTCTCGCACAGCGTCTCTCAGCCGGTCAGGCCACAACCCCTCGGTGCTGCCGCGCAGCATGGCAAGAGAGGAGGGCACTTCGATAAGGCAACAGCCCCGAAGCCCAGAACTTATATCACCGGGACGGGACTGGGGCAAGGGCGGCGCGGGCAGCTCGCCCCGGAGCGGCGCCCCTACCTTAGGGTTCCTTTGCAACGTCTTCAGCTGCCGTCCCTTCCGTGCAAACTGAAAGCAGAGACAAAAATACCCATAAGAAACGTTTCCCTCGTGTGGTATAGTACACGTACAGAGCAAAGAAGGTGACTTACTCAACTGGGAACGAGACAAGCCCTTTGCGCTAAAGGGAAATGATTTTTCCAAGCAATACGAGGGACGCAGACATTTTTCTTGTAACCTTCTTATTTCTAATTTTAACCAAGTTTAGTGCAACTTCTAAACTGCTTTGAAAATCTCCCCTGTGATGACTTTTAGCACATATTTTACTGTGCATCTTCAATAGCAATATAAGAAATAGTAACTTACATTAAAAATAATATAATAAATAATTGATATAATTGAAATAATAAAATTGATATAATTGAAATAATAATATAATAAATAATTGAAGCACTGTAAGGTTTATAAGTACCATGTGTTCTATATTTGTCTGTATAGGAACGTAATTAGGAAAAAATACATGCTTCAAATTAAGTAAGCCTAAAGAAAAAGTGTCATATCACACTCACCAAAAGGGAGATTTTCGTTCCCCCCAAGCCTCCACCAGTAAAATTTTGCATCTAGCTACTTAGCCACAGAGCGTAGCACTGAGCCCAAAGTGCCCCTGCGGTCTAGCTAAGTAATACCTATTTCTAAAGTCCGGCAGATAATTTCAAAATTAAATTCTCTACTCACAAAGACACTAAGATGCCAAGCACAGTCGCCCCTAGCAGGCACAGCGTGTCACTTGGCGCGTGACAGCAGCGATGCCCTTGCAGCTAGTGCCGTGCACCCAGCCGTTAGCGTTACATCTCGGAAGCAAAGCGCCGGCGCCCCGGGCGCGCTCTGCACCTGCTGAAGCTTGCCCGGGCTCCTCGGCTCCGGCGTCCTCGTCCCTTGCGGCCGCGTCGGGCACCTCTTCAGCTGCTGAGGCTACCCCTTCTTGGGCACTGGCTAAGTTTTCCTCGTGGCCAGGAGAAACTGCAGCATCCAAGCTTTCGCCCTCGGTTTCTATAATCAAATTGGAGAGGTAATCGTCGTGCCTTTGCTCCCCGTTCACCATCGCAAACATGGGAGAGCACTCAAGGCTCGCCGCGGACAACGCGCCCGCCCCACGCACACGCTGGGCCCAAGACATGGAGGGCAACAAGACCTAGGGGCAGTCATATTTTAGCATGGAAATAAAAGCTAGCAAGCGGAATGCCGAGAAAAAGAGTGCCTAGTATCCGACTCTTCTGTTCTTGGGTGGAAAACTCTGAAAAGCAGCCCCTCAAGTGTCTCTAGCCTCGTATGGTATATATTCTCTAAGGTATGTATTCTTTACCAATGCCCTCATTTTATTTCCTGGTTTCTGTCAAAATGATGCAGTGCAAGGCATAAATGCTTTAATGTAGAAGAGTGCTCGCAGCAGGCTGGGGGTCTAGGCTGTGGTCCAGCAGAGCAAGTTTCCCTGCCAGCCTTCTTTCAGTGCCCGGGAAGGATGAGGCAACGTGTTTGTGCGGGAGCTCGGGGCCCTGCGTGTCTGCCCGACCCTCGGCACACATCCGCCGCGGGAGGACCGAGCACGCCAGCCAACGCTCGCATGGGAATCTCTCTCCTGTTACTCAAAGCCTCTGTTAGGGGTCTCAGCATCACCGCACACTTTAACTGCTCCGCAAGTTAAGTTGCGCAGGGACTCTGTTGTTACGGACTGTGTCCCATACCACAACACTGGCATATTCACTATGGTTAACCAAACAGTTCCACTGGAAATACAAAAAATGCATTAAACAGGAAAGCTGCAGAGCTGCTCTCCTGTGAGTTTTTTCTACTATCATCAGCAGATAATTAACTGTGGATTATTCTGAAAGTCAACTATTTAACTTTATTTAGCAGAATTTAACTTTATTTAGCTATATTAGCAGTCAAACATTTAACTTTATTTTGAGTTTTAAAGAAACAAACAAAAAAAAAAATCAGGAACTGCTACACCTGGCAATTTTTAAAAACCTTGGTCCGTGCATGTTGTATATATATATATATTTATCTCTGTCCACCATAGAAAACTCTTGCTTGTACTTTCATTCTTATCAGGTGTCTTTCATGTCTGTTCTTGGAGCACCCGCAGGACAATTTTGTACCTACAGCCTTTCCGCTGCCACAGCTTATGTGCTCTTTTCAAGGGGATAAAGCTGGAAAGAGCTTGTGGCAGCTTGCACTGGGTCATTATCCATTTCATAATGTCTTATCTGTAACAAAAATACAGACAGCCCAATACAGGTCATCTTGCAGCTCTTTTTTTGGCCTATTGTAATAAGCTCCCTAAGTGTCCTTTGGTGTTTTGAGCAGAGCACTGCAGCAATTAAAAAAAAATGCTCTTTTCGTAATTATGCTGCTCTTAACAACTACAGCTTTCTTGATTACACACGAAATTAGAGATTGCATATCACCTTATTAAAGTTTTACAAGTACATGTATGGAAAACTATTGAACACTAACACGAGTTTCTCAGGATTACTAGGAAAAAAAAAAAAAAAAAAGCAGTATGCCTCTCCGTGCTGTAGGCTCCTTCTATTACATTTCCATTACTGTTCCTGTTTAACAAGTGTCACATTAGTTCCTCATAGAAAACAAACGTACTGTAGCATATATATCAGGAAGGCTCTTTCTTGGGGGGGCTCCAGTAAAAGTTTTGGTTAACTTCACCCAGGAAAAGAAACAACTTGGACACATTTCTGCATCCAGATTATTGACAGCCTTGTGGTACACACAACCCATCAAAAGAATGATACAAGGGCTTGGATTTTAATGAAATTCACTTTTCTTTTGCTTCTCAAGTCCCTTCTGGACAACTACCACTTTTCAGACCTACCACCTGAGCCTATTGTCACACCAGCCCAGAGGTGTGAAAACTATTTGGAGCGTGACCTGGGCACACAATCCCCAGGTGTTTCTGGTGGCTTGGATGCAGCTCGGCCTCGGCACAAGCGGTCTCCTTCTCCCATCCCGGGAAGCGCTTTGACGCCGGCACACAAGGTTAACGGTCACCTGCGGCCAGGCGGCCGCCCCCCTCCGAATCAGCGTCCATCCCACTAACCCGCGAGCAGGACGAGCATTCCAAAGTTCAGGAATTTCTCCTTTTTGCTTCCCTACCTGTTAAACTTAACCCCGTTCTGAAAGTCAGGTGAACCTCTAAACAATTCAGTGCTTTTCATCGTTCTTCTTCATCTGCCTGTATTTCATTTTTATTTTTTTCCAATCCTATTTAATCTCTCCTACTTGCTCCGTGTAGAATACAGCATTTACATCCTGCTTCATTAAGAAGTAGGTAAGAACACCAATGTTCTTTTTAAAGTTACTAATAAGCCTGTCATGATACTCTACAGGAATTTGATAATTTTGTTAATTCAAATTCCAGAAAAACTCTGCTTATTTTTTTCAAAACAAATCATAGAGAAGTTAAAAGTCAAGAGGTTAAACGCCTTAACTGATTCCCTGCTGTTACCCAAGAGCTGACCACGCTGACATTCCGAACTCCTTGATTCCTTGGGCAGCGAGCGATGGCTGTGACCCATTTTCTGTCTTGATGCCAGTGTCTTGCAATTTCCGCCGGCTCAGACGCGGAATACAGTTGAGCAGTAGCACACTACACCCACTCCCAAGCACAGCACCAAAGTATTTATGGAATGAAAACACATCTGTTTTGAGCTACTACTAAGCAAATACGAAAGAAAAAAAAAAGGAAATTAATTCTACAGACAAAAGGAAATCAAAGGCTTTTTGATTGTTTTGGTTTTTTTTTCTATAAAGCAGTAGCGATGGGACATTCCAATAGCTTATTGGCACTGTACCGACCTCCAGTTCCACCTAGAAACATTGTGTTTCACAAACCGTGTCCCTCCCACTTCAGCAAACAACAGCTGCTCACTAGATAGAACCACCATTTCTGCAGACCTCCAGGACAACAGGTTTAGGTTTTGCTCTCACAAAGGCTGCAGCTGCAGCACAGGCAGGGCAGGACAGGAACCATCCCAGGTGATTTTCATTACTGGGGTTTTCAAGGGAGCGGTGCGAGCGCAGCATCCCCCCGGCAAACACAGAAGCGCGGTAGGCAGGGACGCGCACGGCCTCGGCAATTCTCAAGGGTCTTCGTTCCAGGTAATAATAAAGAGGAGAAAAAAGAAAAACGGGGAAGAAAAACAAACAAAAAATCAACTTTCAGAATCCAAATCCTACTACTTGGAGAGAGCTGGAGGAAGATGCTCTAAGTCATCTTTACAGCCCCCTGGGAGGCTATAGGGAGGTCACGAAGCAGGCAGATGGAAGGAGGTACGGAACAAATGTGGGTCTTGATCATAATAAGTGGTTCTGAAATCTGTTAGAGAACTTGATTTTTACAATGATTTTTCTACGAGGTGACATTTCTGATAGCACTTTACATGGGAGCTGGTGCCAGTTCGGTGATGGTAAAGCTGAATTTCCCAAGCTGTGTTTTGCACGCAACACCACACGTGAAGGGAGCTACCAGAGCACTCCAGTAACTACAGCCGCGTAATCGGGGCAACGCGAGCTTGCTCCCAGCTCCTGAGGCAAGGAGCGATATAAGCAAGGTTGGAGAGACCAAAGCAAGGGCATGATGAAACAGGCAGCTTTCATGCAGCAACCTGCCAGCGCCGCCAAGGGATAGGAGCAAACACGCCACAAGTGAAAAGTCTGAGGCTTCTGCCCAGCCAGGTGTGGACACAGAAGTTCCCTCGGTGCTAATTTAAATGCACTCCAGAAAATCCACCGTATTCACAGGCGGTTGGGATCTTCAAGTGTCCACTAAGACAGGAGAGAGTCAGCGATTAATCGTTACGAAAACAAGTCTTCAGCAGATAGAAAGAGAACGAAGGGAAAAAGGAGAGAGCCACTTCCCTCCTTCCTCCCGCAGAAAAAGCACTTCAGTTATGAAAGAAATACATCTGTCTCTTAACACCTAAAAATAAAGGAAAATGCATTATATACAGCAGCATTAAAAGAAGTGGATGCGATCGGTCAAATAATAATAATTTTAAAAGCTCTTGGAATTCAGTATTTTAATCCCACTTTTTTTTTTTTTTTTTTTTTTTTTTTTGCCACTTTGGGCAATCAGCTCAGTGCCAGATCAGAATGCTTCATTTGGAAACGTTCTGTGGAAAGTTTTGGTTGTTTGTTTCCCTAAACACCTAATGATCCAATTCATATACAGGCCAATACAAATGGCACAATTATTTAATCAGTCTTGCTTATAATGAACTTGTGCATTATATTTTTATAGCTTAGAAAAAGTATTTTTTTCCCTTTCTATTTTTAAAGTGATCTTACAGGTATAATAAATACAACACATGAAAGACAGGTGTTCCTGATTTTAAGAGAAATATGTGTATTTTATTTCCCTGCTCTGGGAGAGGTTGGATTTTTTTTTTTAAACAAGATGGAAGTTTCATATTAAGACCAAAACTTCAAAATTCTTTACCCTACTTGTGCATTTCCTTGCTAATATATTAAAAATATCATATTTTGATTGTAATCCTTTGATACATTTCAACAGAAACTGTCGTTTAAGTTAAAAACAAACAAAAAATCTGAACAGGCAAGGATTTATCCCCCTGACACTGTAAGATGTAAAAATATACTTTTCCAAGGTGAATCATTGCACTGAGAGCGCAATCTTACATTTTACCTTTTTCTTGTTTTAGGCAGCCAACACGAGTCTGGTACCTCTCATGCAGAATGTCGTGTTCAATTACTTTTCAAAAATTCTTTGCAGAAGAATTTGGCTAAAGCTAAAATAATATACGCTGCCCAGCATAATACAAAAGGCATCTGCCCAGAGCCACTGAATGCACACGAACAAAGGCTGGGATACAAGAAAGGCCTTGATATTTTAAGCTATCTATAGCACAGCCAGTGTCACACAGTAACTCCAAAGGAAAGAAAAAATAAATAATTGTGAAAAAGACCCTAGTATTTATAGATTTATTTAAAAAAAAAGAAAAAAGAAAAAGTTAGAGAGCGCTACTTTTGCTTATATGATCTCCCTCGCCTGAAAAAGTTCTCTCCAGAGAGCCTCAGAGTGTCAGAGCAGGAGCTGGGAGGGAGATTTTCTTTTCAGAATTTAAAGAACTGCTAATAAAAAATGGCAGCAGAGTAGAGTCCGCTTAGAGAAAGTCACATTCTGTCATGCTTTGAAGTTAGTTCGAGGTGGTCCTTTGGAGACACTGCAGAAGAAGAGCTCACAAGGTTGGAGCACCTGGTTCCCTCAGATGGAGCTCAGCAGAGAGCACAGCAGGAGCAGGAGGAAATCTTGGCTGCCACTCAGGCCCATGTAACTCCTTGCGCTTCCATCATACCTTCCTTAAAGGAAGGGGAAGAGAAAAAAGTTCCTTACAGAACGGTTCTTGCAACAGTTGCGTGCATCGGGGGAACCTCAATGAACGTCACACCTGCGTTCACTCGTGGCACTGGCCACTGGGTTTTCCCAAATCCTCCCGCTCCCTCAGCTCTCTGGATTTTGTATAGGCTCTAGCTCAACCACCAGCACAAGCTCGGGCTTACAGGGCGGCCTCGGCTCCCTGGGGCTCTCTCCCTGCAGTACGGCAGCACAAATAGCTCTGCAGCTATATAGTAATATAGTAATAACATCAGTGCATGCAAACATCATATACATCATATACTAACATCATATAGTAATAACATCAGTGCATGCAAAAGCATCCGTGCATGCTGTAAAAATCTCTTTTCAGATAAGGTGGTTAAAACTGGATAGTTTTCCCTATATAATACCAATTTATGTCTTCAGACACTTAGATCTTTTACAAAGGCTATTTCTAAATTTTCTTCACACTCTTTCTAAAAAATAAATAAATAAATAAATAAAAAGTGTTTCTAATGACTCATCTACAAGCCTGGTTTTATGAAGGAAAGGCCAGGAGAAAGTTAAGAGAGGAATGGAATTAAGATATGGCAATCGGCAGGTAGAAGATAAACATAGCAGCCAGAAGGCCAAATGCAGAAAGGGATAAATATCAGAGAGAAACATCTGACAATTTCCACAAATATGAATACTTCCCCAGTAAAACAATATTCATATAATTCAACTTTCTAGAAACCTAATTTAGCTAGCTAGAATATCATCATCAGTGGGGGGAAAATCCTGTAAAAGATTGAGACTAGAAGATCTTTATTATGGTCAGTAATTAGACCTAAATATAGTTAGATGACACGAATACCTTCCTTCAGCCTGTTTGCCTGGCGTTGCCCCATTCTGCACAATGACTCTGCATGCATGACAATGGACAATGGCAAACAGACCTGCTAGGAGAAACTTCTGATCTATACGTGCAAGGACGAAGGGGCTGAGGGGGAAGAGTGCAGCCACTTGCCCCAAGCCAAGCTGTAAACAAGCGGTATAATCATGAATAAGGTCTGACCAGCCCCAGGCCTTCTGCACCTCACCACAACACCTGAGGTTGTAAAGAATTCCAGGTTGAACATGCTTCCCCCCTTCCTACAGCTCCCAGAAACACACGTGATGAGAAGAACGCATTTGCTCTACCATGCGACTCAACTCTGACAGACTCAACAAGCACCAGCAGGTACAAGTAACTTCGAGGACTTTGCAGCAGTGTTGGAAACACTCCCATCACCCCAGCATAAATTGGAAAGCATTTGAATGGGGTTTAGTAGCATGCCAAGCACAAATAATACGCACTGATCACACGGGGCTTTTTTGTCTGCACCAGGGTCAGCAAAATCCCTCTAGAGAGCAGCAGCTCCCGTCTGTGCAGCCCACATTCCTCTCTCTGGCGTGCAGACAACGGGCATTTCAGCGACATTCAGAGCGCAGCATGGAAAGCACTGGCACATTCACACACTAATCCTCTGCTCGGCCTTCCTAAACGCAGTCATGGAACAACAGTGCTTGAAATACTGCGCTGACAAGAATCCACACGTTCACTATTTGCGAAACTAGAAAAGGATCCACAGGGATCCTCAGAGAGCTGCTCCAGAAGCCAGACGCCTGTGGAAAAGTGGCCGTGGCTCAGCTGCTTTTGCTACTCCAGCTGACAGCGCCAAAGCCCTACGCCTCCATACTAGAACTGGAGAAAAGTTTATAGCATCAGGCCAGAAACTGAAGCAGTCACTAACACAACAACAAAGACATTAGGCATCAGCAAATGGCAGGCTGCCGAACTGTGCATTTCATGGCATCTATTCTGTCCCAGGACTAATTACTTTATAGTCCGCAAATGCAGCGCACACTAAAAATCAAACAGCATGAAACTTATCAGCACCAGACAGCGACTGCAATAGCTGAACTGATCGAGTACAGAAAACGGCACTTAGAGGAAGCTAAAACCAGGAGAGCGGACTAACACCACCCTTTTGGCAACAGCATTTCCCAGAATTTCAAATACCTGTGGAGGATAAGTTCCTTAAATTGAGGAAAGGATAAAATTCCTTAGAGCCTTAAGGCTAAAGGAAAAAAGCCTCAGAGATAAAAAGAAATTTTATTATTTGCATAATCAAAAGTTTAATGGCAATGTTAAGAATACTTGCGCCTTCACCTGCAGAAGTAGTACCAATCTGCAACGAAACCAGTAGGTTATTTAAATGAGTATCCTTGTCTGAGGAAGCGGGCATTTCCCTCACCAGCTCTAAGAGAAATGGCTTCACCACCTCAGTAGGTGTACAGGCACTTTTCCTCTCTGAATGGAGAAGATAAAATAACCAATTAAGTTGATTAAATGCAGAATAGCAGGGTATTTCCACAGTGATTTTAAAGATTATAAATATGTATTTTTTTTAAATACAAAAAACTGTTTACTGTAGGTGAGCACTGATGAAATTGATACATAGAGATCATAGTATTCTAAGGCAAAATACCATCTTTTAAGTATTAAGCCAATAGAAATGCTACCTTTTACCTAGCTTTAAAGCCCAAGATGCTCATTTAAGTCATGAGTGTGGGCCTACGTGCTGCTCAAGAGACACGTGGTCAAAAGCCATGAGCACAGATGAGCCCCTCAGGGGCCTCGGGGACAAATGCTTTAGGAGTGTTGCCGTTTCACCGCGGTGCAGACCCAAATTCGACAAGCAGAGCAATGCTAAGGTGACCCGGTGCCTGAGCCTCTGCGGAGCGGCACCCTCCCACAGCAGGATTCGGGTTACACGGCAGCTTTAGCACGACAGCCCCGCTGGGGAACCTCACGTGAACTCCTACGAGGTTTATGCGGCTCGCTCCTGATTTAAGCACAACAATTAAGAGCAATTTTTGAAATAGTCTTTATTAGTGACCTGCGCCAGGAACGACCAGGTGCAACTAGCACAAAAACGTGACCTCAGAGTCCAGTTACAACATGCCAGCAACGCCCAAGGGAAGAGGCAACGCTATGCTGGTCAGCACATTCCCTTCCGTTAGGGAATTACTGAGATGAAGTACAGCTTCTACTCTTTGATGGGAAACGTTCTGCCTAATGCGTAACACCCTGATTAGAGGTTGGAAGAAAGATGGCTGAAACAATAGGTAAAGATTTCTTAACAATTTCTTCCCCCAACAGGTTCACCTCTGGCAACTATCCACACAGCAAAGAACAGCCTCCATAACAAGACTAGATAGAGGGCATCTGAAAATGCCCTCAGAATCCCTTTTAAATATCCAAGTAACAGAAGAGATTTTCCGCAGCTACGGTGCCAGGAAAAAAATGATTTAAGGATAATAAAAAAAAAAAATCCAAGAAATCACTAACTTCTGTTCACCACATCCACTTCCAATCAACACTAGCAGTAACTTAGGAGTTGAACACGTTTACCCCTATGAAATACCGCTAGCGACACAAGGTCACCACATCTAGAATTAGATCCTGAGACCTAGCCCATTTAAGCACAATGTTTCTCAAGGAAGATTGAGGCGCCTTAGCTTCGTCATCTTCAGGAGAGTGACAGGAACATTTAGCATATGCAAAATACTACAATATGAAGCAAGTAAGTATATATCCTTAGATGAGCATTATGAAAGGAATATTTAACCACTTCCTGCTACAAGCAAGTCCTCTTTTTTAAAGTGAAATTTTGCAATTGCTCTGCAGTGACAGAGGTAAATACTCCAAGACATTTAAAAATGCATCCTGTATGTTTTTACATCTCTGATTTGTTAACTCCAACACATACAGAACTATTTTTTTTAAGATAATCTGAATATTCTATAGAAATCGAGATTTTTAAATATTATTTTTAAACTATTCTCTTGTAAATGTCTTTTTATGTAAACAGTAATAGTGACTACAAATTTTCCATTATTATATTAGTTTTCTATTAGCTGTATTACATTTACAAGGTTGGGCCAAGCATTGTTTTAAAATACATCACTTACAATTAGTTCCTGTGCTTGTCTGAGAGAGAATCATTCACACATTCACATCCCATTGTATCTAGAACCTTCACAAAAGTCTGTCATTTGAAACATATAAATATCCCCCAAGTCCATTTGCTAAAAAGCAATTGAGATGCATCAGTTGCTCAAAAAAAGTCACCAAGTAAAAAGAGAAGGAAAAAATTCTGGACAAATGGAACAGCATCTGTTAATACCTTTCAAGGCAATATAACCACCTTCAATCTAGCAGTCAAAACATTTTTCATCTCAGCATTGAGATGAAAGTTTGACTTGCATTTTAGAGGTACTCTCTCACATATATGCATCTTTATTTTCTCTAACGAGGTCAAAAATAGGTGTGTAGCAAAGGTTCCACATTCAAGAGAAGCTGGAAATCATACAGGCTTCCTTTCCAAAGCAAGAATCACAGTCAAGTTTCTCTTTCATCAAGGAGTTACAACTCTCCTACCTGCTGAAAAAAATTAATTGCTTTGTGTGCATCCTTTTCAGTTTTTGACTGATTTGACTGATTTAGCTAAAGGTAAAAGTGATTTGTCTATACCTGCAATTTAGCAGTAGGTAAATTTGATTCCTAAAAAAATCAAGTTAAATTATAACCTGATTATTTATGCAACTTATAGATAGTTTTAGCATTAGTATTACTGTGATTTTAAAAAGCTTGGGGAAGGGAAAATATTTCAAATGAGGTGAATGCTCAGAATAACTGATATAATTACTTACCTATTTAATACTGCCTTGCTGTTTTATTGAACATTTTAACCTGGTAAGTCCTTATCACTGAGATCATAGTGACATTTTGCTTGATAACCAAGTTTCTACTGATGTTACATTAACAGAATAGCTATATAAGCTCGTATGAAATGTTTTAGGAATAGCAAAATATAGCATTTAGACTCCTTAACAGACCCTTAAGAACCAGATCACTGGAACAACTGTTTTATATGCTCACTTGGACACAAAAATCTTGAAAAAGGGACACAGAATGTGGTAGTAAAATAAACTTTTCATTCTAGTCTTAGACAATAATGCTGGTGCCCCAGGCACCACACTTACAGGCACAGATTTAATGCACTTTCAAGAAAGTTATTGTTACCCCAGGCTCACGATACGTCAAGGTAACAACTAAGTTTTCACGGCAGGACAGATGCCCTCAGGAATGCTGGGGTTTGTTCTCAGCACTCTGTAGCAAAAAGCAGTAGCTTAAGAACACACAACACACACACACACACACACACACACACACAAACCGCATTCATAAGATAACCTTGCAGTGTAGCAGCTTCTGCATTAGCAGCTTCTGAACCAGCAGCAGCTTCCAGGTGAGCAGCAGCTTCCTGCTGTGCTCCCTCCACAGCAGCGGGTGCGTCTGCAGCTGGCAAGTCACTCTCCCCTCCAGTTTCTGAGGATACCCCAGAACTCTCATCCTGTTCTGCAGGTCCCACAGCAGCTACTGTACCAGTCTCTTCCGTGGCTGCCTGTGCTTCGGTGACTTCAGCTGTCTCCTCTTCATCACCTTTTAAGGATTTATTTAATACAATAAAGAAAGCATAAAAGTGCATGCATGCAACATAAATTCACCAACCACTTTTTACCAGCATTATTTCAATTAAAAATGAAGCGCTGTTTGGGTGTCAGGAACAAAGCAAGAAATCAGGAGTTAATGCACCCACCTCAGCTAATGCAATGCCAATAGAGATGTTTACAAGATCAGGAAACCATATTCTTAATTACTGAGTTCCACAACCACTTTGCTGTAGTAAGAGAAACACGTGTTGCATAAAGCAAGTGACTGCAATGTGGGTCTGGGGGAGCAATAGGGACCATGTCAAGTGTGTCTCCCAACCCACTTTACTGAAGGGGTCAGCAACACCACACACAGACTTCACAGGAACGGGATTCCTTTCCCATTTGCACTCAGCAGTGAGGTTATCACATGTGAAATAAGACATTCGCTGTCATACTTGAGAGCTTTTACGTAGCTTAAGTGCATGGCAGTGCATGGTGTGACTTTGGTCCCTGCAGGCCATATATATGCTAGCCTGGCTGCCCATAACGAGCCCAGCGCATAGTTACTTTTGTGAATGGGTCAATGCCTCCTCGTAGCTCTGTGTTGCCCTGTTCCCCTTGCTTGCTTTAGGGCTAGATTGAGCGCACTGTGATCACACTTCTGACTGCAGTGCAGACTCCCAGTAAGAGCTACAACACTCAGGTAAGAAATAAAAGATCTGTACGGCAGAATAAACAAATAGGAGAACCGCATTTAAATCAGATGCATAAACAGGAAAATAAATGGTAAAATTTAAACAGCCCGAGTTAGCTTTACTGGAAGTATAAATCATTTTCTTTTTGCAAATCCCAGCTTTCTCTTGAAGAACTGTCTACCCTCCTGTGGGTAAGACTGTAGAATATGGAAAACCCGGTGTTTTACAAGCATGCATTATTTCAACCTTGGCTGAGACAAATCATTAAAAACTAACAGCTCAAAGCAAGAGAGGACATGCACAAACACCATGCAATCATGCACTAAGACCAAGTGGAGTCCAAGAGCAGGTAATACAGCAAGTGTTCATTGTGAGTATATCACTAGACCCAACTCACCAGGTGAAAAACAGAACAGGAACTAAAGTTTGAAATACAGTTGCAAACTAAGCAAGAATAGAAAAAGGGAGGGCAATAGCTTAAAGAGACATAGTCAGAATTTATTTTATTCTTCTAGATCTGTTTAGGAGCTAATCATTTTACTCATTTTTTTTTATGCCAGTTCATGGCTATCTTTTCATATATTCAAATTTAAAAACAGGTCAACTCACTGATCAGAAAAAAAAAAAATGTGTATATATATATATATATATATCTCATTATATTAAACAACCTGACCATATCCCTTTAAGGTAAAGCTATTTTCCAAACAACTAAATTGATTATAGAAAGAACAGACTAATAGCCAAGCTCAACATTCAGTACATTTTATTGGACAGTCAGATAAAGAGTGCATTCATTCAGAACAGCCAGCTTCTCAATCTCAGCATTGCCTTCCACAGAGCAGATTCAGTAGTAGCTCAATATGGTTTGGCCTTGCAAACATGGGTATTTCTTTTAAAGTCTCACAAGTATGGAGTTTTACAATAGAAGGCATAAAGTCATCCCAAGGTAGGCTGCAAGGTACACTTGAACGACTGTCCTTTGTATTTAACTTCCTCGGGTTTGGAAAGAGATTTCCCTTGTATTTTAGTCTGGAAAGTGTAAAAGCAAAGTAATGATTAGAAAGATTGAATCAGCTTCACAATGTTAAAAAGAAAAATCATTGCTAAAAAAGGAGGACATCAGGAATAAGTTTACAGGAGACACACAAGAATGAAAGACACATAACTCAGTATCTGCACTATTTGCCAAATAAGCAAGTAAAAATATTCTGCAAGACCAACATCATTTTACTGTTCAAATGATGTCCCAGTTTCCTACTTCAACTTGTCAGGCAGGCTTCTTCCAGGGTCTTTTTTAAAATCCATGTCTACATTTGAGAGTAGCTTTCCATTAAGAAGAGCTATAGAAAATTTGCTCTTACATGTTTTTCTAGCCATCTCATCTTTTTAAACACTATTTCAACCCACTAATAGACAAGCAAACCTGGAAAAGCATTTCATTGTTTCTCTTGTTTTGACAGCCTTGTTTGCAACATGCAGCTTTTTATAACAAACATTTTCATTTTGGACTCGAGGGGAGAATTATCTCAAAACGAGGAACTTGTGGGAGAGAAGGGACAAGCACTATTGACAGGGAGACTCATCTGAATGAATTTCAACATTCATCAACTGCTCCCTAGGTATAGACTCTTACTGCTAGAAAGTTTGCTCTACTTTACCACTACACATGCAGCAAATGTGCCACAGATGTGCTGTTTGACATGCTACTTTTCTATCCACCACTTCATACCGTTACCAAAACTATGTTTAATAGCTTATTTTGAAACTTCATTTTATGTAATGTTAAAAACTGTTAGATTACTTTGAGAATAGGAGTTTTTAAATCATTTATAGGCAGTGCTTGCTGTGAAATAAGAAGTGTAAGAATTAACTGGAGCTAAATAATGTGAGAAGGAAGCAGCGGCACTTCTGGGAAGAGCAATACTATGGTAACAGTGTGCTACAAGTTACACACAAAAATACGGTTATGCAAGGAAGGGCAGGGGGGGAGAAAGGAGAGGAAGACAGAGGCTAAGGCTTTTCAGAAAGTATATAGAGGATTCCATAGGAAAAATAGGAGCAGAAACCTCATTCTGGGAGCACAGAGTTGGGAATGATGAAAGATTAAAAAGGAAAGCTCATAGGAAAAGGTATGTTAAAGCTGATTCAACAATAGATTTGTATTGTTGCCTGAGATTAGCTCAAACATCCAATTAAAAATTTTGGGTAGAACATTTAGTCAGGCGTCTAGAATACTTATAGTAGTAGTAATACAATTCAGGATTAGACTTCACGCTATCCATAAAAAGGGAGGCAGCATTTACCAGCCTTTGACTGGGACATTTCTGTGAGCAACTTACTAGCCGTACAAGGCATCAAATTACGGGATGTGTGGAGAGTACGTGAAGTCACAGAAAAACAGTTTAGAGTGCCTTGGGTAAGTATTCTTACCCCAGTCACACACAATGTAAGTACAGATTCAGGGTGCAAATAGTGCCATTAACTCTGCTGATATCCCACTCAAATATTTTGTTACACTGCAGTTAAACTTCTCAGTACCTTTTGAACCCTAAGAAAAAGAAAGGGGTGTGGGGGGAAACGTGACAACATGATTTTGCGTGCCCTGGAAGGTCTGTCTACTCCTTTTACAGCTACTATATTCTTCTGAATGTGCTTTAGTAGGCTGAACAGGTAAAACACCAGTGAGTACGAACACCCATCCACTTTGGTTCCAATAAGGGTTTGGCTTTGAGGGGATGACAGGTTGTGTTTTCATCATTTATGGAAGGGATGATGAAGGGGAAACAGCCTATCGTATCAAAGGATGCCCAAATTTCCCTAAGTCCTACACAATTTTTTATTTCAGGAACAAGGAAGGATGGCAGTTAAAACCTGGTCAAACTCTTGGCACCCAGAGAAGAAATTTAAAATTTGCATTGCTTTCAGCTAATAAAAAGAAGAGAAATAAAAGTGTTTTGACATTTTAAACTTTAATGTATTTTAAAGCTTTAAAGCTAAAGCATACTTTGTGGAACTTCATCAATAAAACTAACAACTTCAAAAATAAATAATTTTAGAGGCAGAAAACTTAAAGCATATTCTCACACGGAAAAGGAATTTTAAAACACAGCACTTTAGTCAATTCTATTCTTTACACGCATGCAAATACATTAAATCAACTACATAAATATGGAACATCTTCAAGTGCTATGGCTTCACTTTTAAACAAAGATTTTTTTTATAAGAACTAAACATATATATATACACATAGATCCTTGCCACACCATTTTTAATTTCTTTTCATAGCAAGACCATGCTTGCTAAACTTCTATCTTTTAGATTAACCTCACTGTAACACTAATTGAGGGAGACACGAGCAACATTCCATCACAAGTATTTGAACTAACTTGGTCCAATTATTTAAGCAAGAAGTGCTAAGGCAGGAATTGTCATACATTTAGATGATGTCTGCTTAATAGACAACAATATTGTAATATAAAAATGACAAAGCCAAAGCTGTGCATCTTGAAGTGGGCTTTATTTTACAATATTTTAAATGTATTTTTTTCCCTAGCTCAATGTACTGTGATTGAACAAATGCATTCCCTGATGACACATGGCCTGGAGCCAAACTGTTAGCGGAGAGAAAGATATAATCTGCTCCCACAAACAAACAAAAGGACAAAACTGATTTTGACAGCGTTATGCATTTAGTCAAGTTTCATTAAGCTTTCGGTCATCAAACGTGAAAGCCCAATATACAATTAATAGTTCACATATTAACTCTTTTCATCCAAAGAGACTCTGGGAAGTTGATCACAGGCCAGATTCACTGCCTCAACAATAAGTTCTTCCCCAAAATCTGCTCTAATAGAACACTGTGCAATCTTTACTCGCAGTCAAGGACAAGTAAGGACACTGCAGATCCCTATATACCTGAATAAAAGAGGTCAACTCACCCCTGTGATGTTTGGTTTTTCGCTCCTCGGCTCTCTCATGAAGAATATTCATATGTTCGATATACTTGCTGCGGGATGAACTGACAGTTCTGTAGGCCTGAAAAGAAATGATGTATCTAAACCTAATGCTACATGCTTACAGCTACTACATTACATGAAGAGAAAAAAAAAAAAATCACAAGTACACACTTTGAAATGAGCCTTTGCCAGTCTTGAAAGATACATCAAATCAATACGAACTAGGCAAAAAAAAAAATAAAAATAAAAA
>WBNA01000033.1:2598995-2646900 GCA_013398345.1 Nothocercus nigrocapillus | reverse complement strand
GAAATTAGGCCCTAAACCTACTTTTTGTAGTTAAAACTAAGATATTCCACTGTCAAAATACAGCCCCAAATATGCAGAGCTCAGCTTATCTTAATAAACTTGTCTGAGGGCTGATCTAGTGTCATGGGACCTTTGCATTTCTAAAGTGCTGGGGCAGATGGAAAATACTAACTTATGCTAGTGCCTACTTTCTATGACTTTGTGTGGAAAATTATGCTATCTGTGAAGCCTATGCTTTTCTTTCTCAGAAGTCCATTTTGTCTAAAAAGCTAATGTTTATCTCCTAAAGAGGATTGGTGTGCTTTTCTTGCCTCCTTCTAGAGATTTGGAATAAGAGAAGTACTGTGAGCATTTGCAAAAAACAGTTACTTTTGTGTAAACTTATACTCTTGATGTGGTGCGTGCATAACCCGGCCATCAATTCTTCAGCATAGTCCAGGAAAGTGCAGTAAATCTATGCAAGTAGAAATCCCTACAAATATATACAGACATCTCATCATGAGACATGCACCTTCAGTTAGGGTTGAAGAATAGACAGAGTGAGCTGTACAGCTTGCTGCTGCTTTGAAAGATTCAGTCCTGCCTGGCAGGGAGCCCTGTTCTGAGCACGTAATCTTTGGTGTATTATGAGCTGGGAAGGTAATAATCTTTTTGCCTGTTTACTCATCTTCCTTACCAGACGAACTGAATCAGAGGAGCCCATTTGTGTTTAAAACTAACTTCTTTCCACGCTCAGTGCGTAGTTGCCTGTTTTTTTTTGTGTGATGGGCAGGAGCAAGGGAAGAGCTTGGTGGAAAGTGATAGTGTAATACATGCACATAAGTTGGATAAAACTTCACAAATCTATCCAAGTGAGAAAAGATTAATGTCTGCACCAGTCCAAGCTGATTTCTGGAGACTAAAGCCATTTTTGTTTTGTCCTCTTTTTAACTGAAAAATCTTTAACAAAAATGTAAAAATTTCAGATAGTGGCTCAGCCAAAAAGTGATTCAGGTGTGTTAATGCTTTCTTGTGTCTTGCAGGGATGAGCCTGTGACATATGGTCTAATATTAACACCACCCTCTGATTAGATGCCTCTGTAATGCGTGGCAAATAGGAAGGGCTTGAAGTCAGTTTTCATCATGCTGACAATTTGGCTAATGACCTAGTGTCTGCCTTATTATAGATAATGACCTTACTTCGAAAAGTTTCGATTACGTGCTTGCTGTGAATTAATAAGCTGTCTCTTAGACAGTCACATGTATCAGAGCAAGCCCAAAGAAACATTGCTTCCCTATTTCTTTAGCACCTTGGCTCCATCTTGGTGCTCCTCTCTCTTTCTGCAGCCTTTCCTCCTCCTCAGGAGATTTAATCCTTCCTTTATCCCATCCCCTCTTCCTCAGGCCTGCAGGTGGCTGAATGGCAGGGGAGCCTGAGCCTCCCAGGGCAGCTGGTGCTCTGGGGACAGTGCCCAGCCTGCACCAGCCAAGCAAAGGTGGCTTGGCTGGCTGTCCCGGGGTGGGCTTCTGCTGTCTCCTGGCCTGGGCAGACCGAGGAGTTGGCTGGTCCAGTGTACGTGGCTGAGACTGGGGCAAGTTTGGGGAGAGGGGTTGTTTGTTTTGTAGTAAAAATCTTAAGTAGTGGGTAAATTTATTTTGTGTGTAAATTTGGTTGCAAACCAGCATTTCCACTTAGCTGACAAATTCTGCGTTCACAAATGTGTGCACTTTGCCTCTACTTGTTGCAACACACTAGACTAACCTCTCCTAGTCATTTTAAAGGTATGTGGAGGTTCTCGCTGAAAAACTCCGTTTGAATGGCATTTCACAATTTTGTTTTCCTGTAGTGCAAAGAGAAAAGAATCTGCGTGATAAGAAGCCTGTGTCACAGTGTTAGCTATCACTTTTTTGTTTGTTTGCTTAAATTTGGGTTTTCATTATGAAGAAAATGTCTAGTTTATATAGTTTCTGAAAATATGCATGTGACCAGCTTTACACTACTCGGTGTTGCTACGCTACTCGGTTAAGTTTGCAGGTACATATTCCTGTGCTGCTCCTGCTGCTGCTCAGTGGTTCTGTGGAATTCAGAAGAAAAAGCCAGTTTCCACAGTGTCCCTTACTTGTTTCCAAACCCTTTCTACGTTTAAAATGAACTGAGTCCTCCATGTCGTTCTTTGGACACAGAAGGTCTTTAAGGAGCACAGAGATTACTCACAAAAAAATGAGGTGAAGGTGGAGAAGAGAGTAGAAAAACAGACTGAGGAGTTAGGAAGAAATAAAAAAGTAAACCTTCTGGTACCCAGAAGGCTGGAAGCACTTTAAAGTAATGGGAAAAAAAAAAGGGAGTTTACTCCATTTTTTCCCTTCTTTCTTTAGTTCCCTTAAGTACAGAGGATGTGCTCCCTGGTCTCATGGCATTCTGGCAGATCAAGGTGGTGCGAATACTTCTCGTGGTTGCTGGTAGGCTTAGCCACTGGCTAACTGCAGTTTGGCAGCAAGGGGAGAGGGAAGTTCCAAGTACCTAGCAAATGAAACATTGTTGTATGTTATAATGTGAACATAGGCTTCAGTTGAGGCATGAGGTGTATTCGAGCCTGATTAAATAATTTCTTACTGATTCCTAACCCTACTATGTACAGTAGAAGTAGCTTTCTCAAGATGTAAGATGCCATGATGATCTAACATTGTGTATGCAAATGCTGCATGTCGTATTCAGGTTAGAGCTTCCAATCTGTTTGGCATTGGGGTTGCATGCTGTCTTCGTGATGTCTGGAGAGCCAAACATCCTTCATCCTGGTATCTGTTGCCTTAGGTGCGTGGGGGGGTTGATGGGGTGTAGTCAGAACCTATGGTCTCCAGTGGGGCGTTACAAATAATCTAGATGTCTATTGCAAATTAGGTAGGATTTGGGTTTCACTTCTAGCTGGTTGTTTTTTCATGATAATGCTGCTTGAGCCTGCTTCTTCGAACTGCTTTTCCTCCCTCTTAATTTGACAAGTGTATGTGGGTGAACTTCCTAAAGACATTAAAAAAAGCCTGTTGAACAGCGTCTCCTCAGTGGCTCTGCTGTAAATATGCCAAGTCCCTCCTGCTGGCCATCTTCCTGTTCCTTCCTTCCAGAATCTGCTCCCTTGTCCCTCCACTTTCAAACTAGACAGACCTGTGCATCTCCTCCACAAGGACTTTCATCAGTGTCATCTGTACTTTAAAAGTAATGCGTACTTTATCTCATAAAAGTTTAGATGCTGACTTTAAGGGTTGCTGAGGTGACAGAGTTGGGATTTCCTTTTTTGAGTGATTGTGATGCCAGATTAAAAACTGATTCCCCAAATTTCTCTTTTATCAGCAACCTAATACTTGGTGCATTTCTTCTGCAATTGTCATTACTGCACAATAATGCAGTCAAGTATGTTCACCTCTGTAGTTTCACCACATATCATCTGAAACAAGGAATTGCTAACAAGATTTCTCCAGTATCTTGCTTGCTGAGGTGTCTATGTCTTTTCCTTTCCTGGAAGGAATACCCCACTTAGCTTTCCAGGCAACAGGAAAATAATTGTCTAGATTGAAACTTTGAAATGGCCCTGAAGTACAGGCTTTCTGCGGTAGGCAGAGTCACTATGTCCTACCTATGCCTGTTTTTTCAAACTTGCTAAAGGAATGAATTGGTGTTTGAGACTCTAGGATGTTATTAAGGTATTACTTGAGTAATGCTACTATTAGTAATGCTTCTTAGCAAGTTTAGGTTGTGTTTTTTTTGTTGTTGTTTTGTTTCAATTAAGGATGTCATAAATTGTGCAGACAAGATTTCTTGCTTTACATTTCTTACGAAAAGCATAACTTCGTTCCTTTAACAGTGACAGTTCTGAGAGGGGAAAAAAATCCATCACTAGAAATACATATAACCTAATTTCTTAATGGTCGTGAGATCATAGCCAGTCTTATGTTATTATGGTTATAGATGCTGAGCCCAAAGATTTCTGTGTGATAATCTGAAGCTAATCTTATTTGGGGAAATAGACTTGATCCTTTTTATACAGTATATGGTGTCAATAGGCACTACCCTTTATTTTGGTTAGAATATGATCAAGTCACTTTTGCTTTTTTTGTTTGTTTTAAGGATTTTTTTTTTTTAAGAATTTTTTCTAATTGTGCTTTTGGGGCATCCCAGGTTTAAATCTAGTCTGCAGCAGCCCTGCCTCATTGCAACTTTTAGTAAGAGTAGTAGTAAAAGTAAGTGCCTTCCAATTTTGCTGATAGGGGATTTAGAGAAAATGAGTAATTATTCTTTGATAGTCTTGTAACAGTTCTTACTGATCTCAGTTTTAAGGATCTCCTGTCTGTTTCTGTGAGATCACACAGTCAAGCCAGCCAAACTTGTAATGTTGAAGAACAACCTTTCTTAATAGCTGCATTTGAATATTTTACAGTGGCTAAATGCTACTGAGCAACATCTCTCGTACTCGGAGTTAAGGGTAAGGAATACTCTGGGCATAGGTAGAAAATGACAGTAACCTCACCATGTGTTGCTGCACTACAGAAATGGGTTGAAATGTCCAAGTGAGCTCAGAGCAAGCTGTTACATGGGCTTCTTCATTTTTTTTGTTTTGCTTTTTACTATACCCCCAAATTTGAGTTAACTGGCTTAACAGCTCCAGATTATTATTAAAAATAGTATTCATCCTGTCCATACTGAATTTCTGTGAGATACTGTTGCGGTGTCATGCTGAACTCAGACCTAAAGCCTGAACATACGAGTGGTCTAGGGTATTGGACAGAAGTCAACTGATGTTACATGGCATGCAGCCACATTCATCATAGTCCCCCTAAGGAGGTGAGGTTGAAATAAATGAGTAGTGGCCGACAGAATTGGTATTGAATGATGGATTTTTCGGCAAGTGTTTTAAGTGAAGTAAGGTTTTCTAGTTTTCTTTCCAGGAGTGCTTTTGTCAGTAGCTGTTCCTAGCTGATCTTGTCAATTATAGAAATAAAAGACCAATTCAGAAACATAGAATTTTTCTGCCCCATATTAAGTGGAAAGATCCACTTTGATTCTAATCTATTCCCTTATTTCACCTCAGACCAGTTCTCTTCCCCTGGTATTTTCTAACCAGTTTTGAAGTATCAATTGGTATCATGAAGGAAGGCAGACTCTGCAGGAGAAGGATTTCATAGTCCGTTAAGTTGAGCATTGCATTTGCTGAAGCTGTGTGCTATATAAAAGTTCTGTTCATTAAAACTGTACAGCAAACACAGGATAGTTTTAATTTGATAGTAAAAATACAAAAGTTTATCTCTTAAGTAAAAATTTATCTCTGGTAGGTTTGTCTAGTTTTTCAGTCTTCTGCTTTATACCTCATGCCTTTGTCTTGAAGCTGGAGTTGGTATGGTGGAAGTCTTCGCCTAGAGCTGTTGAGCTGTTCGGTATGGGCAGGGCCCAAAAGACCTGCTTACTCGTGGCGGGTAGTTGCTCCTAATGCCTCTAGGTTTCGGAATCTGCTTTACTTGCGTTTAGCTTGAATTAGAGCACCGCAGTGACTTGATTTGACCTGATCCTGATCGAGTCTGGCTGGAGCAAGAGTAACTGTCTCGCAAAACCCCCTTGAGCAGCACGCTGACTGGAGTTACTAGTCTCTAAGGTGCTGCCTCTGACCTGTGCTAGCAGAAATAGCATCTGAGTGTTGAATGTGCATACGAACCATCTTAAAGCATACCTTGCCACTAAGGCAAAGTATGTCACAACCAGGCTGCTGCAGCAGCTCTTACTGGGTTGGAGCTGCAAGTGTATGTGTTCCTGGCCACTACTGGGAGAAACCGCATAGTCCCCTAAGGGGACCCACTTGACACAGTTTCAAGGTTTTGCCTGCCTTCTGCTCAAGCCTGAGAGGCCCTCAGGAAAGAGGGTAGCAGAGAGTGAAATACCTGAGCTCTTCTACCAGGGTAGTCCATTCCCTGCCATACTTTGTTCTGGGGTCCTTTCAGATGTAAGTAGAAACTTGCCTTTGGATGAGTGTATTAGTTTTACTGTTTAATAATTCTGGTATGTGATGAGGAGTAGATGGCGATACATTGCCTCTTATGAGGGTGTTTATAGCTGTCAAGACACTTAAAGCTCACTTGTGTGAGCTGCTGAAGAAGAGAATTCAGTACCAGTAGACTAGCAGTAAGAATTTCAGATTGCTTGTTGGGAATGAATCCTGTTTTGGTTCTAGTTTAGATCAGGAAGACTTTTTAAAAACCTAGTTTTGTCTTTTCTATTACAGCATTGACTAAATTAGGGTGCTTGCTTTGCTGGATCTTCTTTCCCTGCCCCTGCCCCCATCCAATGCTGTTATGTTGAACTTGTCTTATATCTGGGCATGTGGGGGCCAAGTGAGGATGCAGAGCAAGCACTGCAGGGTGCTCTCATGCACCATTCGGCAGATTTAAGCCACTCTTCAACCAGCTGGACAGGGCATAGGCATCTTCCCAAGCACTCCCCTCATAAAGGAGCTCTCTGCCTCCTGTGTTTTGATCTAGCTGATCCTTTGCTCATGCTGGATTAAATCGGATTGGAAGTCCAAAGTTCCATGCAGCGGGATCTTTTGAGATCTTGCTGAGGAAAGTGCACTGACAGAACGTGGATGAGGTCTGGATGCATTGTGGATCATAGTGCCCCGAAGCTGCTTTTAACCCTAGTACTATTTCCTGCCATTACATTTTAGATATTAAACTTCGGCAGATCGTGAAGACTGAGTTGCCATAAAAAGAGTTTGTGCTCCTGGAATTTAAAGTGTCCAAAATATTTCATGTGTAATGGTAAAGTCAGGACTGCCATACATATGCTGGCCAAAGACTAACTCTGCCCAAAAGTCCTAGTTCAGGATAATTTACTTTATACAACTGCATTAAAGCTGGTACTATTTTGTTACTATACATACAGAAAGTGAATTAAAGGTCATGAAAAAGTCTCAGTATGCTTAGGGCATGCTGCGGTTCAGGCCACAGGATGCATAGAAAAGTTTGTTAGGTACTCTGAAACATCTGTCAGTTTATTAAAATGAAAGCTTGAAAGGGCGGCAAATCTAATAGAGATGCTGTGCTGATGGAGAGTTAGTTACTCTTCTTCTGGAGCTTTAGAGTTAACCTTTCTCTCTGGGAAGCTGAGTTTTTGCAGCTCTGGAACTGGCAGGAGAGGGTGCGGGCCCAGTCCTGCACGCTGCGCTGTGCTGTGCCGCCGTGCGTGTTGTCACAGGCCGTGCTGGGCGCCTGCCTGACGAGTGTTGCGATGGGGCCGTGGCGGCTGGCTGCGAAACCATGAGAACAGGGCCTTGGCTCAGGAGAGGCACCTCTGCTCTTCTAGTCATCTCTGGAACTATGAAATATGTTACTTTACTGTAGCAGCTTTCCCCGTTTAAGGGCTGGACGTGACTACCTCAGGCTATTCATCTGGGAGGAGAGAAGCTACTCAGATGGAGACAGCTGTGGCTTCCAGCAGCCTAGGGGTACTTAAGGCGACACCGTTCCTAATTTTGCGACTTTTTACTAGTTCTTTTCCCTCTTCTGCTCAGAAGAAATTGCTGGCTTCCTTAAGAGCTTCCTCAAACAGGCTATGTGTTACCTGGCACTAATCTTTCCTTTTCCTTCTCCCTTTGCAGTGTTTACTCTCTTCTGTTTCTTAAAAGACTTATCTTTCGTGTCTCTGTTCCTGTTTTTCTTCCTTCAAGTCACAGATTCATGAAGGTTTGTACCAGCTGTGATGGCATGTACTGTATTCCTTCCTTTACTTGTACATTTAAGCTTTTTAGTCTGTAACCTCTTTTGGAGAGGGAGGTAAGTGTATGCACGGAATCTGAGTGGTGCTGTTGGACCTGCTCTGAACCAATTCCTCCCCTCTTCTGAAGGAGTCAAAGCCTCTCTTGATTTGTTTCCTCCCATCCCCTTCTAAAAGTATAGAATGTGCCTGTAAGTGGGATGAGCAAACTCATGAACTTTAACAATTTTGGAATGTTTCCATTAACGGAATGAAACAGATTCAAAGTATTAACCTGAAAGTCTGGAGAAACTGTATATAGGAAATGTACATATATGCCTACCGAACACCTGAAAATAGACCCCAGGTTCTTTACTTGGAGGTATATGCAGGTATGACTGCATCTTTCTGCAGTGCTTCAGGTGGTAAAAGTGCATCCTCAGTTCCAGATAACTTTGTTTTAGTCCATCTATGGTTCTCTGGGTTCATAGGAACCTTAGACTTAAGTGGATAAAAGTCCTTAAGTGTTTTCTTTTTCATTGTTTTTGTTTTTCCTCCCCATAGTCTAAAAGGAGAACTTGTTACCACTTTCACTGGGAGATTACTCTGTTAGGAAACTTACAATGTGAGGTATTTTGTGTTGCTTGGGGAAGAAATCTGTGCGTAGCTATTTCTTGTTACTAGCATGTATATTTAATCTTGGCTGACTTTTCTTAAGCTTCAAGGTGAAAGACTGTTTGTTAGAGTACATAAAATAGAACTATTCAGAGATAAAATTTCATGTTCGTAGCCAGTAGACCATCTGACCAGCTGTACTTAAAAGCATGATGCAAAACCCGCCAAATGCACCTTTTGCTTATGAAAGTGTCCAGTTTCCCTAAAGACACCTTCTCAAGTCCCTGTGGCAGCACCACTTTGGTAACAGGTTCTGCAGCCTGCTCACAAGCTGCCTAGGTAGGAGCAAATGACTCTGGGGCGGCTGCCTGGCTGGTGAGCTGTATGACTGATCTGCAAACAAAACACAAAACCCTCTACTGGATTCTCTTGTGTTGTCACCTGGGTGTCTCCTCATGCTGTGAGGGTTTTATTAAAGAGGAGACAGCTACTTCAAAGCAGGTCATAGCTAAAAGGTGCTAGTCAAGTTAGCAAAACAAACAGATGCTTCCTTTTACGTAAGCCTTAATCTTCTGCTAGGTGATTGCCCTGCTGTCCTCTCTCTCTGAAGGCAGAGGAGAGCTTCCTTATGGTGATTGCTTCCTCTTTGCATCCCTCCTGCTTTGACTGCTTCCTCTGAGCATCTTTTCCCATTGCCCTTTACTTTCTGCTGCTCCCTTTTAGCAAGGGAGGAAGAGACAAGAAACATATGTGAGGGTAGAGTCGCCCCTTGTCATGCCCTGGCTCTTCAGCCTTCATGTTCGTCTCCATTGAGTAGCTAGGAAGTAGCACAGCTTGGTTGCATAGTTGCTCCCCTCAGCCTTTATTGCTGGTGTGTCAGTGCTTTGGAAGAACTCAACTGAAGATGAGCTAGTGGCCTTCATGATGCGACAGTGACCTCAGGCAGATAAGTTGAGGTAGATAGACCATTTCAAGTGCTCCCATAACATCCATGTATTTATTTTTAATTCTGAACTACAGCTCTTAGGAGGACATGAAAATTGTCTGTTGTTAGGCAATTTTACACTCCTCTGAGTCCTCCAGAACCAGTAAACCAGGGTCAGTAAGGATTGTTGTGAATGTCCTTCTAATTGCCGTAGGTTTGGGGTCTTTCAGGAGCAAGTGTTTATTATTATTCAAGTTGTAACATTGGTATTATACAACTTTAAGTGTGTGAGTAACTGTTTATAAGATGACTTCTCCTTTTTTTGGCTTCTGCTTAAAGATTAGCGTGGGCAATGGACCAACAGAAGCAAAAGAATAAAACTGTTTTTAAAAGTTTACATTATAGGCCACTGTCACATAAGGAAAGGAGGCTAATGTATAAGGAAATTACTAAACATTCCTTTGCAGTTTTATTAAATCCAAATCTGGCACTTTGCAGTCAGTCTGTTCATCATCTTAGAGGAACAAAGATTCAGTTTTAGGATATACTACAGTTAACTTCAGGCCTTTTTAACTGTGAAAATAAACGTACATTAATCTAGCTCTTGTATGACAAAAGGATACAGTCTCATTCAGTTAAGCATCATCAAATGAAAAAGAAGAAAAGGAGGAACTTAAAAATACTTTTTTTTTCCTTTAGCTTCTAGTGTAATTTGAATTGGGGCAACATTTAAGGAAGGCTGTGATCTATGAAACAAGTTTTTACCTAAGTGGTAAAATACAGCAGGCAAACAGAAAGCAACTCGCATCAGAAATTAGTATTATCGATGTAATGTTCTTTGTTAATAGTTTCCCCCAAATACTGCGAGTATCCCTGCAGACTGATCCTGTTCCCAGTGTGATAGCAGAGAACTGGGAGCGGTCACTGTTAACGTTGGGCAGTGCAGTGTGTGGTATCCTGCTTGGCTGCATACAGTCATTTTGGCTATGTCATGGCAGGTTATGTTTCTGCCTCGGAGTTTGTAAATGTCTTGCAAGGTTAACCATAAAACTGAGTTGCATGTCCCCAAAGTTGTGTACAATTCTGTGTGTGAAGGCTTTATGTAGATAACTAATTTTTGTGGGGTTTGCATTTTTCCTAAAAACCTCAAAGATTAAATTATAAGATATGAAGGTGGGATTTTTTTGATTGTGAGGAGATGTAACATAGGACCTGAAGTTGCAAGGGCCTGAATGTGTGTGCCTTGCACATGAGTATTACCAGGAGTTTTCTATCCACAAATGATGTCCCGAGGCTGTTGGACATTCCCTCTGCTATCTTGGCAGTGCTCTGCACAGGAAATTGTTTTGTCTGTATTTCTGTTTATGCTCTTGTGGTTCTTTGGAGTAAAGAATTCAAGTCACACAGCTCCCCTTCCTCCCCCAAGTATCCCCAAATCGCAAAAAGATGAAAGAATTTTGTAATGTTAATAATAATGTCCTGTTCTGAGGAGCCGTTTTCATCTAGGTAATGAGTATCTTAGTAAGGTAGTTCAAGAAGTTACATGATATACAAAGAACACAATTATCAAGTATATTCAAAGGTGTCTAATTATGGGGAAAAATGAGAACAGGAGGGGCTGGTGAAGAAGAGACTGGATTAACAGGATGGGGTACCACGTGATGTCTTTCATCATGCTGAGTGCATGAACTGTAGAAGCCCATGCTGGTCATACATAAAACAATGTATGCTAGAACAGCATTTTTTTTAATAGGCCTTTTTTTTTGCAAGGAAACTAAGAACTATTAACGCTTTCTGTATGCAAATATTTGGAAGCTTTGGGGAAAGAAGAAAGTAGTTCAGATATATTCAAAGTTGATTTTAAACTTAAAAATGCTTCACACAGCTAAAAATAACACACCCAATACCAATTACTAATTTTGGAAAAAATATTATTGTTTAATTCTTGCTTAATGAAAGGATCTTTGTACCTAGGGATTAGTAGGATTTCCTTCCCCCCCACACCCATGTTTTCAGTGTCTGTTTGGAAGGATGGAGATTATAAATTGGTGATGTTGAAGGCATGTGATATCAGAGTTTTAACTTTTGAACAGTTCAGTACCTGTGTATTTAACAAGCAAAAACACTGCTGTGTAAAGTTCCTTAATTTTTTTCAGATTGGAGTAGTATGCCGTTCATGTTACAAATATTCCTAAGTTTATGTACTCTTACCCATAGAAAACATCATATCTTGCCAAGGGAAAGAATTGGAAGATATAAGCATTGTTTTTATTTTACTCAATGGTGTAATGTTTTGATGAGGTGTGGTTGTTGCCTCTAATCCTAATGGCTGTGGAGTTCTGTTTTGAAGTCTCTCTATGTCCATAAAGAGCTCTGGTAAACTTGGAGAGTGTACATTGGGTTGATGTAGGTTTTGGATTTAGCTAGCCATGCTGTGGACAAGTATCTGTGACAATAAAACCACTAGCAATTCAGAATGATTTAACTCTTGGCAACCAGAAGAGTCCGGAACCCTGGCAAACACGTTATTAAACACACACTGAGCTTTTAGTGCCCATTCATTCCCTTACATACTATAAACTCTTTTTCCAGGCTGGAAGTGTAGTAGTGGTGAATAATAAAATGCAGAGAGGCCGTTCTGGAGAAAGGCACGGAGAGCAAGAGTGGCTCTGTTTGCAGTGATTTTCAGCAAGCTGTTTGCTTGGGCAGACCTGGGTGCCTCATTTCAGGAGACAGGGCCAGAGTGAGTAATGCCACAGAATCAGTGCTCCGCTTCTCACTCGTTCGGTGTTTACTCAGTCCTAGGGAATTTCAAAGAGCATAGGGTAGGAAGCATCAAATCCCTTCTAGAACAGCAACAAGCATAAAAAAATTGTTATAGAAAATCAGGTGAATAACATCAAAAACAGTTCTTGGTCTGAACACAATTCTGTTACAAAAAATTTAGGATGCTGATTTGGTTCGGAAGACAGTGAAATACCAGTAGAACTTGCTAACCTTGCCAGCTTGCCAACTTCTCATTTTAGCTGTCTTTTGTTGATACCTGTTGTCCTGAAAGCTTTCTGCAAAAGTAATTTATCATAAGTTTTATAGACCTATTATAGGCTTACTCGTGTTGGCTTGTAAAGTAATTTTAAGTATTGCCACTGCAAGACTTGCGTTTCATCATGCAGAGAGGAGGTTCACAGGGTTCACAGACTCCTGCTTATCAAACACTTCACCTGGAAATAGGGGAAGTAACTAAGTATCTTTTTGTGTTTTGTTTTGAGTGTGGGCATCCTGATCTAGAAGCAATGTCTGTAATTAAACTGAGAGTCAACTCATGTGGTTCAGATGGTGAAGATAGCACTGCTTATGGGCAGAGCTGCTGCAGTGAACGCTTCTGGCCATGTAAAGAAATGGGTGATTGTGGCAGTGGAGATCTTTTGAATGTACTGCTGGAGTCAAGCTTTGAAATGTCAGGGCCCAGTGCATAGTACTTTCTATGGGGGTGTTGCGTTGTAGAGCCCTCATAGTAGTTGAGGTTTTTGGATGTTTAGGTATGGTAAGATCTATTGGCACGTACTAATTTAGAAAGTATGGAGGCATACAGGGCACAGGTGGTGTTCAAACTGATGTAAGAGGTTGCTTTCAGAGATGATATAAACTCCATTTTGACCTTTTTGCCTGTTTGTTTTTGGGACATTCGTGTGGTCTTTCTGCAGAACATAATTTATCTGAAGTGAGTTGAATGCTTTCCAAAATACATGATTAAATAAGAGTTTTTTGTTAAAGGAATCATAGAATCAAAGAATGCTTAAGGTTGGAAGGGACCTCTAGAGATCATCTAGTCCAACCCCCCTGCACACGCAGGGTCACCTACAGCACATGGCTCAGGACTGTGTCCAAGCGGGTCTTGAAAATCTCCAGAGAAGGAGACTCCACAACCTCTCTGAGCAGCCTGTGCCAGGGCTCTGTCACCCTCACTGGCAAGAAATTTTTCCTTAAGTTCCTGTGGAACTTTTGGTGTTTCAGTTTGTGGCCGTTTCCTCTAGTTCTGTCGGTGGCCACCACTGAAAAGAGGCCGGCCCATCCTCCTCACTGCCTCCCTTGAGGTCCTTATAGACACTGATCAGGTCTCCTCTCAGCCTTCTCTTCTCCAGGCTGAACAGGCCCAGCTCTCTCAGCCTTTCCTCACAGGGCAGATGTTCCAGGCCCCAGATCCTCCTTGTAGCCCTGTGCTGGACTCTCTCCAGCAGCTCCACATCCCCCTTGTACTGGGGAGCCCAGAACTGGACGCAGTACTCCAGGTGTGGCCTCTTAGGCCCTTACACTTTCCATGATGGGTTTACATGCGAAATTGCTGTTTTGTCATGTGTCTTCAGATATACATTGAAATTTGTGTTCAAGAACATGTATTGTTTAATCTGATGATAATATTTTAGTTACAAGAAAATGAAGAGACTTGTTCAAATATTAATACCTTTTTTCTAAAGATTCACTGGTGCTTAACAGGGGCATGTGGGGGAAAGCTGCTTTCAAATTTTTGAATGAACATGTTTTGTTCTTCTCCAACAGAGGTGTTATGAACATAAGCAGTATAGAAATGGACTGAAGTTCTGTAAACAGATCCTTTCTAACCCAAAGTTTGCAGAACATGGAGGTGAGTTTTTCACAGATATCTGCTCACTGTCTTTTCCTCAAGTATACTTTCAGATAGATAGTATTTTTTTAAATTTTATAAATACTTGTAGTAATTTATTAATCATTTGCTCTTAAAATACATTTTCTTAAGGTAAAGTAATAAGACCTTTTAGAAACATACACCATGATATACAGTCATTGTTGATAACACTTGCCATTTTAAAGACAGTTCTAATTGGATAGTCATAGGTTGCCATTCTTTATCATGATGCTGCGTATTTAATATTCATTTTAACATATTGCAAGTTTAATACATGTATGGGTTGCTCAAATTAACTTTTAAGAGGGAATGGCTCTCAGTTCGTGTGAAGGCAAAAGTGCAGGACAAAAGAGAGACTGAATAGCACTGGGCAATATGTTGTGTAGCAACTTGCAACCTAGTAAAAGCAGCCTGCTTTAACTATGGATTTGAGACGTTCTTTCCATATTCAGAAAAAAAACTTTTCACCAAATAGGTTGGCGTGGGTAGATGTGTGGAGGTCTCGAGTGTTGTGAATAAATAGTTAGTTGCTTATAATATTCTTTTATAGTAAACATTCTTTCCCTCCAAAAATTTGTAGAAGAGATGAGAATTTTTATTATTTTTAAATTCCGCTTTACTTTTTGATATAGGTACTGCATTGTATAAATACTGCATTGAATTTATTTTGGAGTATGTTACACAAGTGAATAATCTTCATGTGTAGCTTTCCTTACAAGAGAAGAACATCAAATCCTCATGCTGCTTACAGCTGAGTCTAAAATTGCAGTAGTGGATATTTAAAGTTGCTAGAGTAGGCTTAAAAGCTGTTACAAAAATCAATAACCTATATTTGTTTAATCGTAATGTTTAGAAACTTTGGCAATGAAAGGACTAACGCTAAACTGCCTAGGGAAGAAAGAGGAAGCATATGAACTTGTGCGTAGAGGCTTAAGGAATGACTTAAAGAGTCATGTCTGTATCCTTGTTGCAACATGGGATTAATTTATGAATGGGAAAGTTGTGGGGGTGGGGGAGGTGCACGTGAGGGGATGGGGAGAGGTTTTTCATTCTTTTTTTTGCCTTTCTGTAACTATCTGATTTATAGAATATCACCGATAACCTGTAACAATAGTCTTCAAACTGAGAGTTCAAATCTGTAAATTTTATGTCTAGTACACAGGAATATTTTGTCTAAACTATTTAGAGGGCAGCTGTTTTGCAGCCATCCTGGCAGTCACTGTCAATTCAAATATTATTCTGGCTTGCATTATGTCAGTAGATGCAATGACGTTCGTAAGAACTTCTCATGTGCTTAAAATGCAGGAAATGTAGGCACTTCCGTTGTTTTGAATAAGCCCTTATTCAAAAATGTGTTAGGCAAGCCTGATAATCTTGTCTGAGATGCTACTATTTGATGTCTTTACCCCTTCCCAAACAGAACAATTGAATTTATTATATGTATCCTTTTAGTCTAATTGGTGAATAAATTTCTATCTTCAGTTAGCAATCTGTTTCTGTCTTTGGCTGAACAAAAGAAATGATTGTAATAATATTATTGTCTGCTTATAAACTGCTTAGGAGGTTTTACCAACTGTTATGTCACTGCTATGTTGGATTTGTTTTCTCTCCGTTCGAATTCTGCAGTATCCTTAACAGAGTTTTTCAGGTTGGCATGTGTATGGCCTTCTTCAGAGGTCAGACAAGAAGTATGATGAAGCTATCAAATGTTATAGAAATGCACTGAAATGGGATAAAGACAATCTTCAAATTTTGAGAGATCTTTCTCTACTGCAGATTCAAATGAGGGATCTTGAAGGTTACAGGGTAAGTACGCATACTACATTTACATTACATTTCACGTCACAGAAAAGGCTGCAAGTTGCTACATGCAACTTTAAAAAAATACATAGTGTTAGATTGGGAAGCCCACATTATTAAAACTGTGTATTATTCAATAGTTTATGAAAGTAAAGGCAGACATATAGCTGGCCATTTTTTTTAAGTTATAACAATTTAATGGCTTTGTTTTTTCAGTATAGAGTTGTTTGCTGTAGGACTCTTGTAATACTGTAAAATACAGCTATAGATAATCCCTGTTATTTTTATTACACTTTTGGAAAGGCTCCTGTAGCCAGCAGCTTCTGAGGAAGATCAATAGGCAAAGTAACGTGTCTTCTTTTAAACCACTTTGCACTATATATTCTTCCTCCTGGTTGCCCGTGGGAAACTGTAATTCAGTGGTGACCGCTTTGCAGTGGGTGACCATACCAGTTAAGCAATGGTTTGCTGTGTGACTGACAACACACATTTTACTACGCAGGTGTTAGTGACAGCAGCTTCCACTGGCTCAAAGTATTTCCTTAAATTTCCTGTTAGCTATAAGATTGTGGATCAGAACTCTTGAATGTGCCCTTCTTTCTGGATTTAGTACTATCAAAATGTTTAGATTACTACCTGTTTTTTCTCTTTTAAAGTTGATCAATTTCATGATCTAGATAGCAACGCTTTCTTCTTGTTTCTGCAGTACCCAGTGGTAATTGCTTTCATCTGAACTTGTGTCGTATTTGCAGTATCAGATACTTAACATGGACTAGTTATTACGAAGCAACAGGGTCATGGCTGTGCTTCCATAAAGAACAACACAACCTTTCTACAGCCTTTTCTGCAACTTGCAATGTATTTGATTTTGTTTGTGTGTGGTGGGTTTTTTTTTTTTTTTTCTTCCTTCCCTTTCCTTGAATTGCAAATTGATGCTTGATGCTACCTTTATTTCTTAAAAAGTAACAACTTCTGTTCACTATCTGTATTGCTAAGTCTTAAATGCTTCCTGCATTTGTAATTTCTTAATAGCCTTTTATTTCTTCTGTTTACATGCTCAAAACTGCTCTTGGGTCTGTGATGGTCACTGCTTGATCTAGTGAGCTGCACACCTGTTATAGATTATCTGTTTGTGTTCTCGCCCAACTGTGCAGGGAAAGATGACGGCAGTCACCCTACACAGACTTATTTAAAACAAACTTAATACTTGATTTTTCTTTACTTATGTTTGTGTGCCTAGGAGCTTGTCTGTTTTTCAGTTTATGTAGGTTGATGTAACAAGGTATTCCCTTTCTCTGATTTAAAAAAAAAAAAAGGGGGGAAAAAAAAAAAAAGCTTGTTAAATTTGAGGCTTAACCCAAGAGACTTTGTGTAATATGTATTGTCATATTGTCAAATATTTCGTCTTTCCAATTTTTTCTTGGTCTGCGAAAGTTACAATTATTAAAACACATTAGTTGGTTTCTTCATCAATTGTTTTCTCTTCAAACTGGGGTAATGTTAGTTAGTCAAGAAAAAGTTTTCCTCTTGGAGCAGTGTAGAATCACCAACTAAAATAGGTCCCCAGTGAATTTATTGCTGGTTTAGGATATCTTATAATCACCCTTTTTCATATTAGTCACTTTCATGTTTAATTGATCTTTTGTGGAGATGTTTTGGTATGCCAAAATTTAGCATAGGTTCTAGAGTTCACCTGCAAACTCCATATTCTCTTTGTTGTAATGGCTTCTGGAAACATTTGAATACTAATACAGAATTATTAAGTGTGCAATAGCAAAACGTTATAGAATAGGTTAAGTGCTCAATGCTACTAGGCTTAAAAGCTATTAATTCATGTTTGCGTGTTACTGGTCTGAAGAGTGCACACTTGAGCCCTAGAGGAAGAGTTTTCTTAGCTTTGCCTTCTACCTTCTCCCATTTTATAAGAATTTGAGAGATCTTCATGCATTCTGACCAGTCTCCATGTTACTTTTAGTTCTTTGTTAATAGTTCTTTTGTTCAAGCTTGTTTAGTAGCTTTTTTGTTTTTCCTTAATTTTAAATTAGTTGGATATGCTTTCCAAGAGACTGTAATAAAATGTCAGCTCTCCCCTCAGATTCAAAAAGTGTGATTCCAGACAAATTTATTGCATCTTAGAGCTGTAATTATTCTTTCAGCAAAGAATGGGGACACACTTTCATGATTAATTTGTCCCCAAAACACTTGTAATGATTTAATACACTTACAAAGCGAATTTGATGGATCAATATATAGTAAATGTTCTTGCAGATCGGACCAAAAATCCTTAACTGCATTCTATCCATGAACAATAGGATGGGAAAAGCACATGCATGGTACTTTAGTAAATTAGTCTTATTCTTCAATCTTTTCATTTGGAAATGATAGGTAAGGGCTATATTTATTCTTAATCAGAAAATACAATAAAATTTTTTTTTCCTCTTGGTTGTATATAATATTACTACATACATAAAACTAAATGTTAGTGACACGCCTTAAGTATTTGAATACAGAGAACAGAATACTTCTTAGTGAGTTCTGCAGTACATCAGAATTGAATCAGGAAAATTAGTAGCTATTTTTTTGCAGGAAACAAGATACCAGTTGCTTCAGCTCCGACCTGCACAGCGAGCATCATGGATTGGTTATGCTATTGCTTACCATCTGCTGGAAGATTATGAAATGGCAGCAAAAATCTTAGAGGAATTTAGGAAGACGCAGCAGGTAAGAGGAAAACGTGGAATTCCTGCGTGGGCAGCTGCTTAAGCCAGAAAGAAGACACTGTATTTTCCCTTGTGGTGTGCAGTTTCTTTAGTCAAAATGATTAAATTTCAAGTGCATTTGAGAAGGATGATCATTCTCGTGTGTCTTGCTTTCCTATGCAGACGTCACCTGATAAAGTGGACTATGAGTACAGTGAACTGCTTCTGTATCAAAATCAAGTCCTCCGAGAGGCAGGGCTGTATAAAGAAGCTCTGGAGCATCTTTGTACCTATGAAAAGCAGATCTGTGATAAATTGGCTGTTGAAGAAACTAAAGGTAATTACTTCTGGAAGGTAGTATTATTTTGTGTACTTGCATGTTTCTGTATAATGAACATCGTAGATAAAATAATTGTAAAAATACGATGGTTTTTTTTTCTGAATTACTTATGTCAATGTATACATTACTATTAAGACAGTTTATCTATAAGAACCTAAACTTAGTTTAAAAGAGGAAAAGCAAAGTAGTCCTTTCCTGTTGTCCAGGTTCAGAAATAAATAAGATGATGGGAATAACTATTTTTTTTCTGTGTAAGTGAAGACACTCCAAATAAGCAGAAATCTCAGTCTTGCAAGAATGCAGGAACTGAGCCCCTGCTGTAGTGGGACAGAGGTGCGGATGCAAGAGTCTTCTCAAGGAGAATTACTGCTCATCACTGCTACTCACTGTGGCTGGATAACCTAGTTTGCATATACAGAGTAATGGCTGTAGGAATGCTGATTTTTGGACATGCTAGATCTTTTTTGGCTTCAGTTGGAGGAAACTACTAGGAGAAAAAAAAAGTATTCTTTTTACAATCTGCTTACTTTCTACAGGGTTTTTGTTTTGTGTGTGTTTGTTTTGGTGCAGGGCTTTACGTTGTTCTTAGATGTTGTGCATCCTACAGAAAAGCCTGCTAATAAATAACTATTGTTTGTGCATATTCAACGCACAAGCAAAAGCCATTGGGAATGAAATAGAACCGAGCAGTGCTCAAAATAGCATTGGTATTTGTCACTGTTAGGTTTAAATTAGCAAAGCTAACTTCTCCCTCAGGGGAAGAGTTTAGGCTTATATTCCAGATTCTGTCATTATTAGGGAGGGAACTATTGATCGTTTCCCTGACATTGAATATTGCCTGTAGTGCCCAAGTGAGCCTATTTGTACGTAGCAGTGCAGTGCATTCCTACAAAAGTGTATCTGGCAATACGCGGCATAGAGAGAAGTGTATCTGTCAGCTAGTTTGTGATGCCACAGTGATGATTTCTTTCTAAGAAATTAGAATCTGGATGGCGTTAAGGTTTTTGTTTGTTTGTTTTTGTTTTTTTTCTTATTGTAGAGTGGTTAATATTTCACAGTTTTATCTTCCTGATTCTTTTATTTACAACTTCTTGCATTTTACACAGGAGAACTTCTGCTCCAACTTGGCAGGCTTGAAGAAGCAGCTGAAGTCTACAAAAGTTTGCAAGAAAGGAATCCTGAAAACTGGGCATACTACAAAGGCTTGGAAAAGGCACTTAAACCAGGTAACGATTTGATAGATCGTTGTAAGCAAGCTATTTCTAAACAGTTGGCACTCGATATGTATCGAAATTTGGTGAACTTATTGAAAGCTGCTTAAAGAAGTTTCCATTTAAGTTCTGAGTTTTGTGTGTATATTTTATTCAGGAAGGCTAGAATTATTTCCTGCGTTGTTTTTGCAGTATCTGATTTAAAACCAGAACAACAAAAATGCAGTAATCTCATTGTGCATGATTTAAAGAAGAAAAATTCTTCGTTTTAATTCAGAAATTTTTTTTGTGCAAAAGTGTCACCTGCAACACAAGATTATGATGACACAGAACAAAAGTTCAGTTCTCCTGAATGGTTCTTCTGCACTGAGTCGGAAGTCCATCCATACATTCCCTTTTTTTATATAACAGTGTAGTCACAGCCACTGCTGGAAGAAGAGTTTACAGGCATTGAGTGCCTGAAATCATTTATCAGTGCAACTTCAAAAAAATGGAACGAAAATTAATGTTCTTTAGGAAGTATATACAACACTAGCTGCTATATATTTTGACTTCTTTTAACTAGATACAATTATTTTACATATCTTTCCCACCCCCTCTACATTATGCCTAAAAGGAAGGAAACAAATAAACTGTACGTTTCAATTCCAGCCAATATGTTGGAAAGGCTAAAGATCTATGAAGAGGCCTGGACTAAATACCCAAGAGGACTAGTTCCAAGAAGACTACCATTAAACTTTTTGTCAGGTAAGTGCATTTTTGACAAGCAGATAATGAATAATACTCATGTTGTTCTTAGATATTTGTTTTGACAGCATAAACAGCCTAGAATTGCTAAGTAATGTGTGGTAAAACAAAATCAACAGGTCTTTTTCCTCTCAAGGTGAAAAGTTTAAGGAATGTCTGGACAAGTTTCTAAGGATGAATTTCAGTAAAGGTTGTCCACCGGTCTTCAATACGTTAAGGTCGTTATACAAAGACAAGGAGAAGGTAGGAGAACTGTTCAAATTTTTACTTAAAACTCTCTCACGTTAAAGAAGTGAAAGAAAGTTTTCCTTAGTGCTCACTCTTGTCAGCACTGTTGTATATTATGACCTAGTATATCTAGGAAAATCAAATAAAAACATAGCCTTGTGCCAAGTTAGTATTTGTTTTAAAAGAAAACATCATTTGCTAATTATTAGCTGCTTAAGTGTTAATACAGCGTTAACACATTTTTCTCTAAATTAGTTGAAAAGAGAATGAGGTCGAGTACATTTCCGAATGTGTGTTGTAATTTAGAATATAGGAAAATCTTTTACCAAGAACAACTAGTTTGGATTACACTAAATAGTTCAAATTAAAGTGAAATACCATCTTATTCAGAGATTTTTTTTTTGTCTTGTCTTACACATATAGGTGGCAATTATAGAAGAGCTTGTGGTAGGTTATGAAACCTCTCTAAGAAGCTGCAGGTTATTTAACTCAAATGGTGAGTGTTAAGAAAACAATATTTTATGGAAGTACTGCCTGGTGTCAGCAATGTGTGAAGGGAGATAGTCTTGTATCTCTTTTTCTGAAAGCACAGAACCAAACCACAGTTGCTTAAAATTGGACAGCTGTAATCCATTCGACACATAGGCTCAATCTATTTGCATGCTCTAAATGCTCTACTGGATCCAGAAGAGTAGTTATCTCTTTGCAAATTTGAGTGCAAAAGTTCTATTTCAAGATTCAGGTTTATCATTCTTCAGGAAAAGGCAAAATTTAAGAATTATGTAATAATGCTTACTTACAGCAATATGAAGCAAAAAGAAAATACTATTTCGGTATGATAGCACAATTTCCAGATTTTCTTGGTTTGGATTTCGTGGGGGAGGTGTTTTGTTTGTTTTTGAGAGTTAAAAAAAATACCGTTTTCCGTGTTCCTGGTTTGTTCTGTGTTATGGCGTGTAGTATTTTGTTCTGTGGTATGTGGACACCTATTTTGTTCTGTGATATGGTGTGTTGTATTTTGTTCTGTGGTAAGGCTTTACATGTGTTGAATCTAGTTTTCCTAGTGTCTTCTGTGGAGGGGTTTATGATGCTTCTTTTAGTCATTTGCTCAGCTGTTTCGTAGCAGAAATTTTCTTAAAAAAAAAAAGTTGGGAGGGGAAGAAAAAAAGAGTGAATGCATAAATTCTCAGTAAAAGATGTTCATAATAATAGTGTGATAGTATAATAATTAGGATAGCATGAATGACTTTGTATATTAAAATTTTTCAGGTTGATCCTAATTATTAAGCATATTTTCACTGAAATTAAAAGGACGTTTCCATTTGCAGAAGCAGTAGTGTGATGTTTCCATATGAAACTGATCTAAGTTGCCTGTTATCTTTTCCCTCAGTTTAATGCTTTAATCCACAATATAACTAGGTAGTATCTGTTTAAATATTTCTGAGCCATTCAAAAGCGTTCATGCTTTTCTGATTTAAGGAAATGGGGTGTTTGGGTTTCAGTTTAATTCACTGTTGATTTGAACAGAATTTTCTGTTGTCAAAGCAAACTATTTTCCACTACCTTAAAATAGCCAAATGAGTATAATTGCATAGTGAATTTATATTGTAAGCTTTAAAAAAAAGAAAAGTGTTGGGGAGATACTAGTCTTTCCAAAAGACTGACACCTCCCCACCATCACTACTTTTTTTTTTTTTTTTTTTTTTTTTCTTTCTCTCCTCTCTCTTCTCCCCTCCTTCAAGGTGTTCTGCATCATGGTCATAGTTAAGCAGTGAACTTGACTTCTAACATTTAAGACTTCAGTACTTCTGATTTCTAGCAAAGCTTCCTTTCGGCACTGACTTCCTCAGCATATAGGAGTGTTTCCTGTAGATGTAGTGTAAAGATATGCATAGGTGAATAGTGACAACTTGTCAAAAGGTAGAGATGGAAAATCTCCTTAAAGGTTTGGAATAGAAAGGGACTGTTTTGTTTGAAAAATATTTGAATCTCTTGGTTGAAAACAGAAGTGATGCTTGCCTTGTTACTGGGCATCATTTGTGTTTAGCAGTACTCCATGCTATACCCTTGACCAAAAGAATAATGAATAAAATGCGGCCAAGACTTTTGTGGAATGAATGTTTTGTAGATGTCAGAAGTATCAGGTTATATCTGTACTATCGGGCATGTGTGCTCTATTTGTTGCACTGGATCCCTGCAGCTTTGTCTGTCCAGATTAGGAGATTAGCCAGGACACATTGCAACTCCCTGCTGACCCATCCACCACTGTTTTCTTTACCTTAAAATCAGGAAGTGGGAGGAGTACAGCAGTAAGTGCTCAGGTCTTGCAAAACCTGGGTTTGGTGCTTGCCTGGACTTGAGGGTTTGTCAGCACTTGCAGATTTTGTTCTGCAGCCTGATGTAAAGACAGAGTTAAGTTTCGTGGCTGCGTTTATAAGATTTTTTTTTTTTTTTTTTTTTTCTCTCTCTTGTGACGTGTTGCATGATTAAACCGTAAGGGGAGGAAAAAAGCCCATTGTTTTTCTCCCTCCAGATGATGGTAAAGAAGAACCTCCAACCACTTTACTCTGGGTCCAGTATTACTTGGCTCAACATTATGATAAAATTGGACAGCCATCCCTGGCGCTAGAATATATAAATGCTGCTATAGAAAGTACTCCCACTTTGATAGAGCTCTTCCTTGTGAAGGCAAAAATCTATAAGGTAAGTTTCCTTAACATAGTGATCATAGGGGGTTATTTTATGCCAGAAGATTTATTTATGTATGCCAGAAGATCTTTACCACTGGTTATGCTTTCCACTAATGATTTTGTCATGAACATTAAAATAATAAGTTTTGCTTTAAAATTCATGAGACTTTTCTGTGGGTTCTACAAGCTTCCACATAAGTGGTAGAACTAGAGTCTTGATTTTGTGTTTGTATGAATAAGCCCGCATGAAGATTTTTATATAAAAGAAAGTGAATAAAGGAAAAGTATACTTCATCAATTTGTAAATTATTTAAGCATTAATAATCACACTAGTTGATATATTTAAATGTCCCCTGCACATTTTTTCTTACGATTCAAAAACAATTTCTCAAATCACTACCATATTTTATCAGTAGGGATTAAACAAAGTATCTGTTAGGCATTTTCAGGGGAATCTTCTAGCGCTAAAGTGCCTGTAAATCTATAATGGAGGAAAGTCTAAAAATTTACTTACTGTATTGAAAAGGCAATGGATAAAATACATGTGTTTATTGAGCTTAAATTTCTTTCTCTTTCAGCATGCTGGAAATATTAAAGAAGCTGCAAGGTGGATGGATGAGGCTCAGGCTTTGGACACAGCAGACAGATTTATCAACTCTAAATGTGCAAAATATATGTTGAAAGCAAACTTTATTAAAGAAGCAGAAGAAATGTGCTCTAAGTTTACAAGGGTTGGTTATATTTAATTTCTAGCTCTTCTGAATAATATGTAGGCTTAATGCCCCATGGAATATTTTGTTCATGTTATTATCATCTAACTGTTTTGATAAACTCTGTTTTATGGCAGCTATGGTTGCTTGTTTCACTAACAGTAGAAAAGAAGTGGGTTAGAATTACTCTTTGATAAGCCTAATTGCATAGTCCTAAGTGGTAACTTAACATTTAAAACTTAGTTTTGATCTCTTTGCTAGGTAGAAAAAATACAGTATATCATTTCTAGAAGTAAATACTTTGGGGAAAAATATTTTTTTGAGGTTTCTTTAGATTCTCTTGATTATCTAGGACCCCTAAAACGTCTGATCAAGTTGCTCATAGCTCACATTTTGTTCAAAATGATGTTAAGATAGGTTATTCAATTTTCCTCTATAATGGAATTTCTGTGCAGCTGGGGGATGAAAGGTTTTGCAAAATATCGTGTCATGAATAAGACCTAACCTCTGAGGCCATGTTTAATAGGAATGAAGGGAAGCTTCACATTTTATTGTTTTCTCTCTCCTGTTGCCGCTTAGCCATGATCACTTAACTACCATAAGAAAATAGCATTTGTTTGATGCGTCAGTTTTTTTCTCTGCAGTAACCTGTTCTTACTGGTTTATGGTCTCAAAGCTTAGTTTATTTTTTTATAAGGATTATTGATCTTACTTGCTCCTAACTTTCATAAGTGAAAGCAGGACAACTCAGTATCTAGTCTTTCTGGCAAATGATAGTCTTTGAGGACTGACAATATCATTCATGTGTCCCCACAGCGACAAGCAATTGGGGTCTATCATAATCTTTTTGGTCCTTAATGTCAGTGACTTGCCTATTTTAAAGGGATCCTTTTTAAAAAGGATGTCCAATGGATTTTGGACCTGTCTGCACCATTCTCGTGGTGAAGGAAGAACCAAAGGATCTTCCAATGGGTGGGAGGAGAGCACAAACCCTCTGCAGCTGTGTGGTTTCCAGAACCTGAAATGGAAAGAGAAGTTCCCTACTCTCACTCTTCCTTCCTTCAAGCAAACCATTTGCGGTGTCGCCTGCTTAGTAGTGCTGATCATTTAGGAAATGACCTATTGCTATTGTCAGTTGCTTTGGGGCTTAGCTCAGTCAGGAAGTTTCAGAGTAAAAACAAGTGGCAATTCCAGTAAAAATTCCCGTAGGTGTCAGTGTCAGGCCACCGCTTAGAACTTTTCTGCCATTTATCCTCATGCTGCAGAGCATTATATACTTGGGCATGATTTAAAAAGCACAGAGTGAATGCCTTTGGTATCTTACAGAAGAGGAAATATCAGAGGTAAGCGGCTACTGCCTGACTATTCTTTAATCATTTCTGACTCCCAAAAAGTTGAACACAGAGGAAAGGTGGTTGTTGTTGTTTGTTTACTTTGGAGCCCTGATTAATAAACTATCCATTTTTGCTATTCCATTTTCTTCTTTGCTTGAGGTAGTGTTTTCGGTGGAAGAACTAAAAACTTCTTCCTCATATCCAGTGGATATGTGGGACTACATAAGTTAGGTCAGAGTGCAAACACACAAAAAAGCCGCATTAAGGAATAACCTGAAATATGGCAATCTCAAACATGCAGGAATCCAGCTTTGAAATTCAACTTTTTAAATAGCCTTTTGATACATGCTTTAAACTGAAGTGAGATGCAAGAAATATCAGCTAACAAGTTGAGTGAGATATATTTTTTGATAACACTGTTCTGTCCTTTCAGGAAGGAACCTCGGCAGTAGAGAACTTGAATGAAATGCAGTGCATGTGGTTTCAGACAGAATGTGCACAAGCTTACAAGGCAATGAATAAATTTGGAGAAGCACTTAAGAAATGCCATGAAATTGAGAGAGTATGTATCTAATCTGCCTAGGCTGGAAATGCTTGCTTAAGTTTACTGCACTGATATATTTTGTTTTTTTTAACAGTATGCTCATAAGTCTGCTTCCTGCAGAGACTTTGTTTCCCATTGGATCCTGGGATATTGATTAAACTGTATTTTTTTCCTCATTAAAAATGACTTAACGTGTACTGGAAAGAGAGATTGTATGAAGTATATGCATAAGTAGTAATGGGTTATTACCTCATTGGAAAAAAGTCTTAGAATTATTATAGACAGTGCTGCAAAAGCTGTCGTGTTACGTAGCAGTCAAAAAGGCAAACTGTAGCTGGGAATTATTATCAGGCTAGAGAATAAAACAGAAAATACTTTCCTGACACTGTATAATTTCATAGTACTGTTGACATGAATATCCTACTTTGTTCCTGTCACCTCCTGAAAAAATGAGCTGGTACAACATGAGCTATGGAATACCTTCCACAATAAGAGGGTGTGATTAGCTTATCACACTATTTTACTCAGCTTTGACAGGCAGCAACTGAGTTCAGGTTAGGAAAAACACAAGGAGAAGTTGAAGAGAGGAAGGGCTTTTCAGTGTTTCACAAAGAAAAACAAGGGGACATCAGGTGACAGTGAAGCAGCATATCTTAAACAAAAGGAAGTACTTTCTCATACCACATGTGATTAAAGAGTAGAATTTGTTTTCACAGTATTTTATGGAAGTCATCCGAGGTATAAACTGAAAAGTTACACAAGTTCATAGAAAAGAAAAATTTAAGTGCAGCAACAATGATGGAACCTTCTTCCATAAACTGCAAATTGTCAGAGGGTAATTACTATGAAAGAGCTTGTGAACTTGTGTGGATCTTGGTTCAAACCTGAGATAATTCCCTTGCTTTTTACTTAGATTTTTTTTTTTTGTTTCAGTTGTACACTTTTTTATTTACTTGTCAAACAGAAATCTCTTACTGAAAATACTCCATACTTTTTTTTTTTTGAAAATACGTATAACTTGAGGTTTATTTCCAATTGTGAATGCTTGCTAAATAGTGTCCTGTTGTGTTAGCATTTTGTAGAAATTACAGATGACCAGTTTGACTTCCACACTTACTGTATGAGGAAGATTACACTTAGGTCTTACGTGGACTTGTTAAAATTAGAAGATGTACTTCGACAACACCCTTTTTACTTCAAGGCCGCACGAATTGCCATAGAGATATATTTGAAACTTCATGATAATCCCCTAACAGATGAAAATAAAGAACATGAAGCCGATACAGGTATTTTACTCTCAGGATTTATTGTGTACATAGTTTCACTAATTAGTGAGTATTTTAATTATATGGAGTTCTAGCATTCTTACATTTGACAAATCCCCAAAGTAAGGTGTGTGTGTAGTGTGTGGGGTTTTTTTTTTTTATTTTTACTGTTTGTTTGCTTTCTAATTGGACAAATTGTAGCTGGACCTGCAAGTTTAGTGTATGGAAAGTAAAAACTAATACATATTTTTGTCTATCTAGGTATTAAAAAGCAGCTATATATTTTGTGTTGATGGTTATAAACATATTTTTAGCAGATACAGAATGCCTGGGGCAAAATTATGCTTTTGTTATGAAAATATCTGAAAAAACATTGAATTCTCGTGGTTGATCCATGAAGAAATCACCCAAAGCAGGTGTGCTTGGAGTGATTTTTTTTTTTTTTTTCCCTGCTCTTTCTTTTCCCTCTGCATTTTATCAGTATGCAGAGGTCCAGCTGGTAGCCACATAAATCATGTCATCTTTTGCTATTGATGTAAAAAATAACATTTAAATCCTTTATTTCTTTTTTCTGTCCATCTTCTGATTGAAGAACAACTCAAGTGATTATGGCTTGGGGCACCTCACATGGTATGAATAGAGGCAGCTGAATCCTCCAAGAGGAATTTGTCAAGTTTTAAGATTTACTATCTCAGTTCATTTATGTAGCTTCAGGTTCATATTAAGAAAAGTGGAAATGTAATAGAATTTCTTGTAGCTGATTTATGATGCTTTTCAAATTAATTCTCCATGCTTTAACTGAAGGGAGGGACAATCTGAATGTGAATTAAAAATGTAAAATATCTACAGGGCATTAAAAGCAAAATGGGATTGCCTATGCTAGAATATGACTTTTTCACCTTATTTCTGTTAAACTATTTAACCACTATATTAAACTTAACTTTCCTGTTGTGTAATTCCTAGGGAATAAATCAAAGGGGTGTGTATTATTACTCCTGCAATTATGTTTGTGAAGTTGTCATGATTATTTGGTTCTGTCTTCAGCGTGTAATAGTTGTTCTAATTTCTATTGCCTTCGTTTCACAAAGGAATGTGTGAATTATGAAGCAGTACCATAGACTGTCAGATGTTTATATTGCTAGTAAACAAATTCTTACTAGTTAGTAAATGTGTTTTTTAAAATAAATACAGTAACTGACACCTGTTTGAGATGGGATAATGTTAAAAGTCAACCTAGTCTGTGTTTTGCCCTTTGCTGGTTACAGCAAATATGTCTGACAAGGAGCTAAAGAAGCTACGGAATAAGCAGAGAAGAGCTCAGAAGAAAGCGCAGCTGGAGGAGGAAAAGAAGAATGCTGAGAAAGAGAAGCAACAGAGGAATCAGAAAAAGAAGAAGGATGATGATGATGAAGAAATTGGAGGACCGAAAGAAGAACTTATCCCTGAAAAACTGGCAAAGGTGCTTGCTAATGTAATACTAAGCAGCTGGTTTGAATAAGTGTCAAATGTGTAGAAAAGTTACTATGAACATGCACAGGATTTGAAAGCCAATCAGATAACATGTGAAGAGAAGCCATTCAAAAATCAAACATGTGGCATGTCTTAAAAATTGAAGGATAGTTTCTAGTATAGTTTAGGTATATTGTCAAAAATGTGATGAAATTGCTGCTTCTCATTCTCAAAGGCAGCAGTCCAGAAGCCATAAGCACTTTGCTACAGATGGCATTCTCTTCATGTATGAACTGCACTAGCTTGCTGATTATATTCTATTTCTAGTTAAGCAGAGGGAGGTCTTTCTGTCCTGTATGTAAAATAATTATCATTACACTCCTCTGGCCCACAGAGGAGTGGTTCAGATGAGCACAGGCAATCTGGAAAAGAGGGCAAACTGGAGATACCAAGAAACTGACTGCTTTAACAGCATTTGTTTGCAAACAAGTAAAAGGATAAAGAGTCTATTTAGAAGTAGCAGTAGACTAGACTGAGATGTATATGAGGTTTGAATTAAGATTGTGGCGATGCGTAGGAGGGAGATGATGCAGAAGACTGTGATACAGGTTGTGCCTGTAAGGAGCAGGAAGGCGTTTGCAAAAAGAGATATAGAATGATGTTGGAAAACATAGACTGGAAAAATGAATTTCTAGTAAAAGCTGCAAGATAGTAGCCAAGTACTGATAGATTCAGTATTCAGTATCATCAAGTTACAAGGATAACAGCTATTGTTGACTCCTGGGGGACCATATTTGAGATCATAGAGAGTGAACTTCATTATATAGCCAGGAAGCAAGTGGCTTTATGAAAACTGGATCTAATTGTTTAGATACTGTCTGAAGTATTGCCATTGTTTAGCTTGCTGCTTGCTAGCCAAGGCAGTTTCATTATGGTGCAAATAAGGAATGCAACTGCCTCAATAGTGCATACAGCAGTTGAGTTCTGGAGCAGTGGCAGGTAGTGGGACATGCCAGGAAACTTCAAACTGCTGCCAAGGTTATAGGGAAGTAGTTACGGCTGTATAATGCAGTCCTCTGGCAAGTCTTCCCTACTTATCAGAAACACTTTACACAGAGTTCTCCAAAGTCAGTTGGTCAGGGTCTGAAGGCTCTTTCAAATGTGGTTGGTCACCTGCAAACCTTTTCCAGGAAAAAATTACACCTGGACTTGATTGGTTTGATATTAGCCTTGGCATTAAAGATATAGCTTTGAAATCTCTTACAGTATTAAATACTATTAAGTACATTTTGTATGCAGTTGTAACTGATACATGCCATTATGAATTTGTGAGCATAAATTGAAATAACTTATGGAAACCACTGAAGTATGTGATTAGCTGGGAATTACACAGGGTGTCCATCATTGTCTTCGACTCGATTATTTATGCAATGCAAATAAAATTGTTTTAACGTTACTAAATTGTCATTGACATGCATTGTTTACAAAGTTTTGTAAGCTATTCCTAGAGATTAGCTCTCTTTATAAAGACATAACTAAGAAGGAGAGCAGATGGTTCTAGTTCTAATTGTACTTCATCTCTAAATGCAGGAGAGCTTTCTATAAAGAGTCTTGGCATAGAAGTATTCGTGCCCTCTTAATAAAGTAGCCCTCTTACTGGATTTGTAACAATTGAGCCTTAGTGACCCTGGTCAGTATATAGTTGCCTCAAGCGTCTTAAAATGAGTTACAGTTACCAACCGCACCTCATTTAAAGAAGTTATAGTATCTTGGCTACGAACATTGCCGTGACTTGGCAGCCTTCAGGAACCCTTTGGAGCTTGCGTGGAGAGACTCAGTTATGAGCACACTACATGAGTAGTCTTGAACACCTCTGTTGTTTGCATTGTAGATCTTGTGGGTTGCCTTCTGAGAGTAACTCTTTCTGATGTGATTCAGAAACAGCTAATTTCTCTTGTTGGAGTAGTAGTCAGTAGGTTTAAGTTTTGTGTCTTAGCTGTGTGATGATTCTTTAATTCTGTAGGTTGAAGCACCTTTGGAAGAAGCCATTAAGTTTTTAACGCCCCTGAAGAATTTAGTGAAGAACAAAATAGAGACACATCTTTTTGCCTTTGAGATTTATTTCCGAAAAGGTAGGTGAGAAGACTGATGAAATAAATTCTGTTTCTTAAAGTTGTGTATTAGAATTTCATCAAAAAATATTGATGAATGTAGGCAGTCAGTGCCTGTAGATGCATATAACTTTTCCTTGGACAGGCACGCTAGCTGTCAGCATTCTGTGAAGAATCAGAAGTTTGAAACGTTCGGTGATTATTCCATTTCTTTGCTGTGTTTAAATCTGTGAGCCAGGAGACTGTAGAATTAATTCCCCCAACTTGCATTTCTCTTACTCTACTTCTCATATATAGTTGATTATCAAAAAAAGCATTGACAAAATTATATGCTGTAAATTTAGAAATGGCATGCAGTTGCTGTGAAAAGTGGAATTTTAACTTATTTGACTTTTGAATTCTTCTTGTATCAGTTAAACACTACGCTTTAAGAGCTTATATGCTCAAATGTAGTTACTGCTTTGAAAAGTTTAATTCACTGGTTAAAGGAGTATTAGAAAATGGCTTTTGTAGTATGCTCTGCTTTTAATTTGTTCTGATTAGTATAATTTCAAGCACTAAATTCTACTTAAATGGAATGCAATTAGTTCCAGCTACAGCTTTTGATCCTTTATTTTCTTTTCTTTTTTTTTTTTTTTTTTTTTCTTTTTTCAGAGAAGTTCCTCCTGATGCTTCAGTCTGTGAAGAGAGCATTTGCTATTGATTCTAGTCATCCTTGGCTTCACGAGTGTATGATTCATCTCTTCAGCAGCGGTACGTATCTGGTATGACTTAATCTGTGCGTGCCTCCAGCTGATACCTAACTTAGTTATTGGTTTTAGTTCAGACTGTTAGCACAATTCTTTCAAAATATTTAATATGCATATTGGAAAGCTTTTTTTAAACAAATGACTTGTGTTTTTAAATTAGGTATATTTGTTATGACTACAGCTGGATTTAGTAATTACTTCAACACACATTAGTAAGTCTTTTTAAGACTCTACAGAGTAGGATGTGCCTCTGAAATCATTCTGAAAGAGTGAGTGAACTCACTTGTGGTTGCAGAGGTGGCAACAGTAGAATGAAAAATGTGGCTTCTGTGCTCACAACTTCTGTCAATAGACAAGCGAGGAAGTTAGCATCATGTGCCGTTTTGTTAGGCAATCAGAAGGATTCTCTATTTCCTTGTCCCAAAGACCACTTTTTGTGTGTGGAAGTAGAGACAAGATACATATGAGGGCATATTTTTATGACCTCAATCTTTAGGCCTAATAGACTAATTAGTTAGGTGGGAAGAGTTTGTTTTAATGAAAAGGCTTTGGATTTCTGTAAGCATCAGAAAACTGTCGCAGTAAAGCTTTTTCAACTACCTCCAGTTATTTACCTTAGTTTTATGAAACTGGCTTTGGCATTTGATTATTATTTTTTAATTATACTAATAATGTAAATGCAACAAATATTAAAATAAAGGATTTAATTTTAAGTATGTGATTGACAGTGTCACTTTTTAGTAATCTTCTTCCCCAATTTAATAGTATCTGAAAGTAAGGATCTGCCAGATGCTGTCAGAACAGTGTTAAACCAAGAAATGAATCGGCTTTTTGGAGCAACTAATCCAAAGAACTTCAATGAAGCTTTCCTTAAAAAGAACTATGATTCACTACCACATAGGTTATCAGGTACTTTGTCTTTTTTTCTCTCCCCTTCTCTGCTCGGTGCTTATCTAGCAGTGGCTTTTAAGTACAGGCAGCAATGATGTTCAGGAATTTTGGAGGGGCTTTTCCCTTCCCTGTTCTCATTTCTGGTGCATGCTGAATGTATCATAATACATCTTAAATACAATGTTAGTGATATGTTACGTATGAGCCATGGTATGTGAAGTAATATTCAGAATTGATTGAGTCTTCCTTCTGATATTTGGAGAGATTTTTCTGGTATTTGGAGAGGCTGACTGCCAGCACGAATGTGCTGGCTGCACAGCAAGCCAGTTAACACGCAGAACCATTGGTGTGCCAGACAGGAGGAGCTGAAGTAGCACCGGTTACCACAGCTGTCATGAAAGAGCAGCTGTCAGTAGTGATCCCGTATTACAGTGGGTAGCCCATAAGAAATGGGATGTGTATCTGGGCAGCACTGCGGCTGTGGCTCGCGTGGGGCCTGGATGGGGCCTCTGAAAGCGGTGAGTTTATTCCCTGCGTCTTTACTGACATCAAGCACCTTCAGCTGCATCTCTGTGGTGGGACTTGGGGCCATGCCATGTGTGCGCCCTGGCACTATTTATGTTCCAAATGTCTCCATTTTGAACTGCTACTGCAGAATTCAGTATCCTCTTGGTTAGTCTTCATATCTTTATTTATGGTTGTGCATATTGTAAGACATAGTCTTCTACTGAGTGATGAAACTTCTTTTTTTATCCCTGTAGCTGCCAAAATGATGTACTATTTAGATCCTTCTAGTCAGAAGAGAGCAGTAGAGCTGGCAATGACCCTGGATGAATCCCTTACTAACAGAAATCTTCAGGTAACAGACGTTTATAAGTTGTAAACAGCTGCTTTTATTATATCTACAGAGGTTTTATGCGGGTTATGGAGAGAAGCAGAAACTTTTGCTGTGCATATGTCATGTAAGAGAAAGGTATAACGGGTTCATGTGGACAGAAGCATTTAACATCCTTTTTGCCCGTTTGAGTTTATGTAGCTTTGGCCTATACATGACATAAAGATAGCAAGCTAGCAAAAGAAAGCATGTTATTGCCACAAGTAAACAGAAAGCATAAGGCAACTCATAGCAAAAGATGCTAAAACAGGTTGTCATCTGTCAGAGCTTTAGCTGTTAAACAGCCAGGAACTCACAAGGCAGAGTCTTTTCTAAACTGTTTCTGTACCCTGATCAACCCATTTTATTTGACATCAATGTGAGATGTATGTAGCACATTTAATTAAGTACCAAAGAGATTCTTTGGCAAGCATTGCAATAGTAGGTTGCTTTGTTCCTCTCTGTTCCCCTGGCACTTTATCTCTTTATTGTGCTTTTTATCTCTGGGGATTCCAGGATATTTAGACCTGTTGCAAGTTGGTAACTTTTCCAGTAGTGTACTCTTTTGTTGACAAAAATGAGCTTTTTCTAAAAATCATATTGTTGGGAAGATACTGACTTCAAATGAAGTTTAACAGTGAAGAATTTTGCAAGATTTTGCAAACTAGAATTTTTAGACTAAACAAAGGGGCAAATAGGCAGGAAAAGACCTATTTTGAAAAAAGTTTCAAAGAGCTTAAGATGGGTTATAAGTAGACTTAGAGGGAAAATTAAAAAACAAATTCACTAGGACTCATTGCCTGGTAGCTGCGTTTCTTTGCTAAGAATGGGATCCTTTGAATTGGACACAGGGAAGATTAGGCTGCAACCAAAAGTACTGGGTGTTTTTGGAGATGTGCCTGTGTATGTGTGTGTTTATACACTTGCACTACACACACATACTTGCAAATCAGCCAAGTTCTTGGTTGCCAACCATTGAGAGTCAAACTTTTCAGAAAAAATACAGAACAGATTTTTTAAAATAATATATTTTTAGCTTCACTTTTTAAAGTGATTTAAAAGAAGAACATTTTTTTAATGAATTATTTGAAATCATGCTAAACTGTTCTTTCATTTTGTGTCCAATTAGAAAAAAGTCATTTGATAGAAACCTGAAAACAGTGCTGCCAATACATGTGTCTTTGGAGTATTATATTTCTTGCTTATGAATGTTTAAGAAACTATAACGCTCCTTTATTTTTCTCTTTAATTAGACTTGTATGGAGGTATTAGAAGCTTTATGTGATGGTAGCCTTGGAGACTGTAAAGAAGCATCTGAAACTTACAGAGCAAATTGTCATAAGCTTTTCCCTTATGCTTTGGCTTTCATGCCCCCTGGATATGAAGAGGATATGAAGATCACAGTTAATGGAGATAGTTCTGCAGAACCTGAAGAACTGGCTAATGAAATATGAACAACCTTATTGGAAAAAAAATAGCATTGGACCATATCTGGTGTATAATATTTTTGTCACGCACCTGCTGAATTGTTCTAACTTACACAGAGAATGGAAGGAAAAAAAAAAAAAAGTTGCCTTCAAATAGTTTTACTTTTTTTTATCCTGCTGACAAAGTATATATATAAAATATCTAACATATTACTGGATATAGGTTGTTCGGTTTCTTAAAAATTAAAAGCTGCTAAAATTGAAGAAGAAAAAACCCTTATCCTTTCCTACCTACCCATGTTTTTAAACTAATTTATATAAAATCTGGAGGCTCATAGCTGTCAGAGCAGGTGTGTGGCAGAAATATTACTTTAAAATTGTCTTGTGAGATTACTGTTATCTCAGACAGCAAAAAATGCTGTTTTAGCACTGGATTCTTTCACTGAGCACAAAGAGTTGTTGGGGCTTTAGCATCTGACTGATTTTGATACGGGATGATTCTGTCCATAGGAAGTATGCAATGTGAATCAGAATATACAGAGAAAACCTACAACATGCTTGTGATGTTGTAGATGCTGGGACATGCAGATACCAAGCAGAATTAAGAAACATAGTGTGTTCAATAAGCTTGTTGTGTCTCTGAAATTCACTGTACACGATCAGTTTGGTGTTCTTGCACCACAGTTTTTAACTGAAGGAACCAGTTAAAACTATATCTGTGTTTGAACTGAAATTAGGGGGGGTGGGCTGGGGGGAAATCAGCGTTGCTGTTTGAGATGAACCTAGCAGCATAGGTTGGCCAAACTTTTTAAAACTGTAATGCAAGAACCAAATAAAATTATGCACTGTGATGTGGCACCAACTAATTAGAAAGATAGCATGCATTTTTCACGTAGAGTGAAAATAAAATGAGAACATACTATGGCTTGAAGTTGGAAAGAGGAGAACTCCTGACTACCATTTTGACTGATCAAGAGACTAATAGTTTAAAACCTCAGCAGGCCTTGTTCACGTTATGCAGAAAAAAAAAAAAAAAAAAAAAAGTGCTGCAGTTTAGATACCTCTGGAACTTTTCCACAGTGTCACAGGTTTGTAATACTTGAAGCCCTACATTTCTAAGAATATATTTCTTGCTCAGTTGTTTCAGGCAAGCCCAAGACTTTGTAACTTTTAAGGGGCCCAAGATTTTTTTTTCAATAACAGACCAGCTTATTCCTGCAGTTACAGATGTAATTTCCTTTGTCAAACATAAGGTACCAAATATAATGCAATAAAATGTTTTGAAAAACAATTGTGTGAATATTTAAACCAATCTCTGTTGTACTTTGAAAATGAATGGGTTCAGTAGAGTGCAGCTCAGGGTTGGCTTGTTGTGCTGTCCAGTTATGCTAATAATGTCATCGCTGATGTGTGGATGTTGAGTATATATTAAGTTTAAATGCGTTATATATGAAGGCTGAATGTCTGGGAAGTCCTATAACACAGAATGCTTTACTACTTGGCTTTTAAGTTTCACCAGTGTGGTGGTGAGTTTTATTTTCCACGTCAAACTGCAGTCTACAAGTCTCCTGTGTCAATAATATAGATAAGTGCTCAAATGTTTTTATAGGCTCATCACATAAAACCAAGGAGAAAATAAACTACAGCTTTTCAAGTGAGTGCCTTCTTTGCTGCAGGGTTTTAGTTAGAGTCTCAAGTGCATACCCAGTGTTCCTCTTCCACATCATGGAATTCGGTGATTGACCCACACACATGAGAAACGCTGGGGTTTGTACTTTCCTAACTTAGAGCAATCCGTTGTTTGTTGTGCATTCAGCACCGCTTTCTCTTGGTCGTTAGCTCTCCTTGTGTATGTTTATGTTATAGTTCATGTTGGAAGCATACGTTGTGTTTGCTATATTTGTGTGTTTAATCAGCCAGGCTTTTAGGGGCTAGAATACTTCTAGAGCATTTAATTGACTTTGGTCAGTTAGTGGTCTGGTCAGTTATGACTGGTCATAAGGATGTCTAGATCTCAGTATTTTCTGCAGCCTGAGGTACTTAGACTGCATGTTTTCTGCAGCTACTGAAGACAACTCAGTCCTGTCTACACAAGCTATAAGCTTTTGGCCTTGCCTCTTGAGTATTGCTGCCGTTTTCTTTGCTTCTGATGCTGTAGCTGGAGGCCGCTGAATGCTCACATTTCCTAACAGATTGTGAATTGCATCAAGCAACCTTTTTTTCCTCATTCTCTTTTTTTGGGTGCTGCCTATAAATGGGATTTCTTCCTGTAATTTCTCACTGCCTATTTTTGTGCTGAAGCAGATGAACTAAAGGCAGGAAGGTGTTTGTTATCTTTTGTTATGCAAGTGGGAAAGGATATTTTTGTGGATGTTCCAGAAGCCTCCATCTATTTTGATCTCCCCCAAAAGCACTTCCTGGTAACCTTGCCGAAAGGCATCCCTAGTGCTTGTGAGATGATGCTTTCAGAGTAGAGAAAGGTTCCTCAAACCCTTCCAGAAGACTGCTGCCCCAGGAAATGAGAGACTAAGTGAAGAGCTTCCCTGAAAAAGGAGGTTAAGTGACACAGGAATTCCTTCATTTTCACATCTCTCCAGTCAGCTGCAGTGTTAACTTTGAGGAGGAGCTTAAGAGCTGGAAGTTAAGTTACAATCCAGTGCAGTCAGTGTTTTACAAAGTAGTAGAAGTGCTCTGCCCTTCAGTGAAAACCTTCCTGTTCTGAGATCCAGAATTGAAGTCCCTGGGACTAGGCTGCCAAGACCAGTAAGCAAATCAAGAACATCACAGCATGCCAGGATTGCCATTGTGGTGAGTGACCTGCAACATCTGCTGTTTAATGGCAGAAGTGGGTTCAATTCTTCAGGTGTTCCCCTGGATAAAAGATGTTTCCAGCATAAACGGAGCCACTGGTGATGAAACGTGCCATGGATATCTTTCCTGTGTTTAAAAAAAGTTAATCAGACTTTTTTCCTAGGCAGAGACTGTAGCTTGCACTAACGCATGCTGTACGAAGCACTGTCAGTGTCAGAGGTGGACTTAAATTGTTAGCAAATAATTCAAAGTAGTCATTGGCCCAAAACGATGCAGGAGGTGCTCAGCTAGCTCCAGTGTTTGGCAGTGCGGATGTGTTCCTTTGGGAAAGCTACAGCATTCAGACAAAGGAAAACAGAATACATGTGAATGAGCAGGTAAAATATTCTGCAACTGACCCTTCAGGAACTCATTCCTTTGCATCTTAAATGCCTTAAGAGCCTTTATATTGTCCTAAAATTAAGGATATATTTTTTTTTTTCAGTTTTAGTATTTCCGTGTGCAGAGGAGGAATCAGATGTGTGGTGTCTTGGTCAAAATACAGAAGTCAGTTTGTTGTTCAGCTTTCCTCCTAGAGCAGGGAGAAGGATCCATGTAAGTAGCCTGATAAGCTTTCTTCAGTGTTTGGTTTGTTTTTGCAGGTCGAGTTGCTCCAGCGTACAGTAGACCCTAGAAGTTGGTGCAGCACCTTGCTCTGCCAGGCTGAACTGTTGGCATCTTTATAGAAGGAAAACACCAGTGAGAGTAGGGTGAGATCGATCCAAGAAACCAGAGGTGCAAACACAATTTCAGTATCTCATGAGCAAGTTCAGATATTTAAGACTTTGGATTTTGGCTTGCACGATGCCCGAGAGAGGGCTGGCGCAGTGGTGCTGCGGTTCCACGTGCCACGGCTGCACTTTGGAGCTGTGCCACTAATGCTAACAAAAACATTGGATACAGTAATCCAGCTAAATATACCTGAATCCAAATATTTTTTTTTTTCATTTTTATGATAGTTTTAAATGTTTTCTGTACATGTCCTGTGCTGAGTAGCTAGGTAGCTGAAATCTTTCCCCTACCTTCCCCCTGCTCCAGGAAAGTTTGTTCTGTAAAGGCCATTTGTACCCAATTGGTAAATGTGAAATAGCTCAAGGTATGCAAAAGTGAGAGTTGTGCTTGTTGATACACAATAAATTCTGACCTGCTGCTTTGGGTTTCTGTGGAGGAAAATGATGCAGATGCAAATTAATCAGTAATATTAGCGAGGAATCAAATAGCTGGTGAGCTCATTACTGGAAGCAGTTTCTGGTGTAGGAAAATACAGTTGCTGAGCTTGGAAAAGACTCTTGCTTCCAGTTCCATCTATGAACTGCTTGATATTTTAAGGAACGAGCAGCGTATACTTCCACAAAACTCGGTGTCATTTTTATTATGACTGCATTTTCCTGGAAAGGAAAGCTACCGTCTGTAGCTGCCAAACTTAATGGCTGTTCTGGGCACAGGCTCTCCCTCCCGTGAGTGTACAGCCAACTTTGGGAATGGCGAAGAGACACTGGTAAAGCAGCCGTGCAGGAGGAGACTGCAAAGAGTTACTCCGTTCTAGATTAAGTGTCAAGCACCATTATTATTAGTGGAGAGATTACTGAAGCTGTAAGTACTATAAATGCAGCCTTCCTGCACCAAGGAAACTAAGCGTATTTACTTCAAGTGGTAGGAGCAAGCAGTAGGGTGTTCCCAGAGATCTGGGCTTTGTATGTTGGCCTCCAAGTAAATCATGGCAGAAAGCTCAGAGGGCAGAGACTGGCGACTTACACGGGATGGTGGGAAAGGGTTTGTGAAGACATTGCAAGATGAGTATTACTAGAAAATCCAAAGCATCTTAGAATTGCTCTCCTAAGATGTTTGTTGTTTTAATTGAAAATGTTACATTTGCTAAGTGTTTGTAACAAAAGGCAAAAAGTACTTTTAAAAAATATTTCTGCCTGGCACTGCCCATTAAATATCTACCTCTACTAGTCCTAGTTCAGCTACTGCATAGCCATTTAGCATTTAACACGTGAAGAAAAATGTCATCTGCCTGGTTGGTGAACAAATGTATGATGATGGGTATGTTTAGTTTCAAAATGTAATGCAATAAACCACCAATCTAGTGAAAGTCCTATTGTTGGTCCAGTGCAGCAGGATATTTATTGCTTCATTGCTGATCAGTTCAAAAATCTCAAAACTCCACCAAGTTACCTGCAATTGTACTGGGATTTGCTTTCCCTTCCAGCCTTCAAAACTGGTTAACAATGTTGTACTGTGTCTTTACGCTCTTCTCTGGTAATAGCAAATATCAAAATTGGCAGGAAGTCAATCAATGAATAAAAATGCTGAGTTCTGTTTGTAAACGAGTTCCAGTGTTTCCTTGTAGGGTTCAACGTCCTCGCTAGGTGCCTAACACCCCTTTGAGTGCCTTGATAGTTGTCCTTGTCCCTGGCTCTCTGCAACATGGGCAGCCTTGTGCCTGGGGCAGCAGGGGAGGAAGGTCAGGGCTTCCTGCAGAGCCAGCCTGGAAAAGAGCCAAGCTGGCAGGCACCTTCTCCCGAGGCTTCCCTGCCTCATAAGCTTATACTACCTATGTGAAAAGGCCCTTTGCTCCTCCTTACCTTGTTATAGATCCCTGTTTTTTGAGATGCTGAAGTGATTGCAGAAATCGCGTTTCATATTTTTCTGATCTGAAATGAAATGAGCGCTTGTTGCTCTAAGAGTTGCTTTGCACGGGCAGGACTCTTCCGTCTAAAAGCAAGAGAGCATTCTGTCTATATAAACATTCTTGCTGCTTTCTCATTCCTGCTGTGAGAGATGGGTGTTCGCCCCACGTAACTGTGCGACTTGCACTCAGTACTCCCCAACTCCCCCCGCTGCCGATTATGGAACGGCACCTCGTGACCAGACAACGAGAGGACTTAGATAAGCACAGAAGATTTATGAGAGCCAGAGTAGTCTGGCAGTTGATACATTATTTTATCTACATAGAACTGTCAGGACTTACTTCTCTACTCCATCAAGTGTAATGGATCTTTCTACCCCATCATTATGCTTATAGAAACTGTTTTGAAGGTCATAGGCATAGCAGCAGAAAGAACCTCTCTGAGCAGTCGCTCAGTCTGTCAAAATGCTGAGGAGATGCACACTACCTGCATGGTCTCTTTATTAAGCAATGCAGTTTTAATACTTAGCATGAAAATAAAGGTCCCATTTTTGTTGCGTGACTTTTGCAATGCCTAAACTGTTCCTCTCTCTGGGGAACCTTTTCCAGCCTCTTTTGTTCCTTGATGAATCTCTTTCTACCGTGTATCCCTTGCTTTCCATTTCGTGTTGCAAGCCCTGCATGGAGGAGGGTGCTTTCTCCCTTCAGTTACATATTTATGCTGTTCCACAAAAGCGGCTCGCGACCCATGGCGCTGCTGTGGGGCATCTCCAGCGCGACACCGGCCGGTGTCCCGGGAGCTGCCTCATCTCGGGAAACGCGGCTCGTGCAAGGGGCCTGCTCTGCGGAGCTCTCCGGAATTTCCTCACGCTCCATAGAGAGGGCGTAAGGGGACAGCGCAAATATGGTTTCTAGCCCCTGTCAACCTCTGGAAAGTAACTTCACATAACACTTGATTACTTTAAAAGCTCGTGCTAGTTCATTTGGTTAGGGTGAGCTATGGGGAATGGAGGGAGAGCAAGTATTGCTCCATTCACTCTGGTTATCTTTTTTTAATGATTTTGTGTTCTCTGCAGGAACAAAGGCCAAAGGAGACCAGCACGTCAGGTTGCTCGCAGAAGAGGCTGTGCGATGGAGGGTCTCCTTGCCGCAAACGCAGCTGAGGCGCGGGAAGGAGCGCGCCATGCCGCAGGGATCCGCTAGCGTGGCAAGTTTCCTCTTGGAGGCGGCAGCGCCGCAGCCTCGCGCGGCCGCACGAGGAGAGCACGGGGGGCGGCTGGCAGGGTCGTCAGGACGAGAGCTACTGACAGCACCAGAGTTTCGGGCGGAAACCAGGATCCACAACTTGAGACTGTACCAAGACCTCTGGCCTGGCCGCCCGGAAAGGCGCAGCAGGGGCTTGTGGCCCTTCTGCCCTTGGGAAGTTCTTGACGGATGAGCAAAATGCTGACGTGGTCGTGAGCGATGGGTGCTGGCCCCGATTTACCCTCACGTAAGGCCCTGCAGGAGAGGGAACGGGCTGCGGAGGAAATCCTTGTGCCGGCGATATGATAAAATGGAGGAAGCAAAGCGATCTCGATGCAGAGCTATGAGTCATAGGCCTCAAGACACGGGCTACTGCTGAATTTTAAGAAGTGGTGACAGAAAGGCTGACACCAGTGGTATAAATAAAAGCGGTATAAATAAAAAACTCTGAACAGAGTAAGAAATTTTTAAAAAACTGGTAGCAAAGGCAGCATATTAACACTCTGGGGAAATACAGCTTTTACCACCTCTCTCCTCTGTTGATGGTATAATCAGATGTACGAGCATCACTTTCTTTTTTAACATACTTGAGAAATTATATTTTTTTCTGGGGAGATCATAGTTCATTAGCACAAACGCATTAGTGTTGCTTTCTAATATGCCTTCCTACATAGCCTTCTTGAAATGCAGATTTGAGCTGCTGACAGCTTGAAGACTAATGTTCTTGTCAGATGAAATGTACCTGGAGCAGCATTTCCACTGGAGCTGTGTTCCTGGGAAAGAGCCAGCTTAGCTCTCAGAGCCACGTCAGTCTTCACAGCCTCTGCTTGGAAAACAGCTACTAATGCTGCTTGCAGTGTTTTGGGGTGGAAGAGGGAAGAGTAGGGGGCTGTTATTTGTAAAGGTAACATTTATTTTATCAGACACTCATTTTTATTCATGCTGTAAACAAAACTGAGGTTGACATCCCCAAGCATCCCATACGCAGGATTTTACCCTAACTCATAGTAAAGAATTGGGGGAAAAAAGGGGTTGGGGTAGGAAAAGTTCTCAGTTTTGTAAGCGGATGGAATTTTTTGGTTTATTTTGGGGGGAGGGAGGAAGGGGGGTTCAATATTTCAATTAAAATGGGAATAGGACTATGTCTTTGATAACAAATGAGAGGAGAAGTAGAAAAGCTTACTCGTGCAGGAAGTAATAAAATCATATTCTGACATCATCCCATTTTAAGAAAAACCTCTTGACAGAAAAAAAAATTCACAACATATCCCCACATTAAACACAGTCCTAGGGATCAAGGTCTTTAATTTAGAACTTACAGGGGCAAGCTGTTGGCAGAGCAAAGTGCAAGTAGATTTATTTATTCTTTGCTCCCCAGGAATGATTTATTGAAGGCTGTGGTGTGCACAGGTAAATATAGCAGCTCGCTGACATTCGATGAACCTTTCCCGAGTGCTCTTTGATGCAGCCGGAAAGCGCCTGAGCACGGTGTGCACAACTGCAGATCCGTTTTTTTTCGGCCCACGCTGGGCAAATTCTCATGGCAGGGAATGTCAGGTTCCTCTCAGCAAGGACTGTGATGCTAATATTTAGGTGATCTAAAATATGAGCTAATTTGCACAATAAGGCCCCAATCTCTCTTCAGGTAGCCAACAAAAATAAAATAAAACTGGAAAATCTTTTCTCTCTTTCAATTTCATTGAAGCTTTTAGCTTTGTACTTTGGGGAAGAATAAGGGCAGAAAAGTGAATGAGACGGAGTAAAAGACACTGGGTTAAAACTTTTTTCCAACACAAAGAGAGATGACAGATATTATTGTGATTTAAACAGGGTATGTCTGCTTGCTTTCCAGTCTACTTAGACAACTGTATACATACAACTTTCCATTTTATCATAAAGGCTATTTAAAACAAGCTATCCTCATTAAGTAGCATGCTAATGGCAGTTCAACTTCTTAGACTCGCAGTGATCCAAGTCCACAACAGCAGGACTCTTCCTGGCAAAGCCACTGGGCTTTCCCCTGCAAAAATGGAGGAGTCAAAAATAATCGAGGCCTTCAAATTTCCACCTCTGGAGAACACAGTTCAAATGTGAGCAATTGCTCTGTGCAGACCTCCCATCGATGTAAGTCAAACACAGGTTTATGGCTTTTAATTGTTGAGGATGTCGCTCAGTTCAGCTTTCTGGCGGCCACGTGTCCCCCAAAGCAGGTAACCCACGCTGTGATACCCTGACATGAGGGGCACACTGAGACCTCTCAGTTAGCACAAGGCATCTGCTTGCCCTATATTTCATTTTAATCAGAACTATAGGTCTGCCAGAACTCAACTGCCAGAATCCAAAGGACACACTCGGAGACTTCCTGAACCCTTCAGAGAATAAGCAATACGAGACATCTTTAGACTATTTTCCTCCAATTTGTTCCTTAACTTAAAATTAGTAGTCATGATTTTTAGATGTAGAATACAGCTTGCATTTTCATGTAACTGACAAGTTAAAATATGTATTCAAAATATGTCATTTCTACTCTTGAAATGCTGAGCAAAGCCGGGGTATCTAACAACTATTTTCAGAATCCTCCTATTTAGGATCTTCTACATCTGCTAAACGAAAATATCTGTGAACTTGGGCTCTTGTACATTCATTCACTGAACACATCTGAAGACTATATTAAAAGTATTTGTCCTTGCAAAAGGAAAAAAAAAAAAAAAAAAACTTTTTCAAATGCTTAGTAACAAGAAGCATTTTAACTTATTCTGTTACTATAATTAAATTCAACTAGATTTGCTAGTCTCCCGATCCGCAGAAAGCAACATCCAGAAATAGTAAGTGCTGGACTAAGTATAATGATTTAGTCAACAACTTTATCACTCTATATATATACATCAGAAGTGACGAAATTTCCAGTACTACACTGAAATAGCTCATATAAAAGTAACTTAACCCAAAAGATCCTCCTGAGATTGAAGTGCATGGTCACCAGTGAAGAAATTAGGACATCGGATCTAAAGTAAGATTCAAGGTCATTTTTTAATTACACATGAAGTGTTTTAGGAAGATCTGTTATTATGTGGAGGTAGACTTCCACTGGAACAGGTTACATTCAAGATCTGTTTGTTAAATCTGTCACCACTGATCAGGCAAAAATGTGAGAGTGTAAAAAACAGGCTCTCTCTTCCTGCTCTTGTATCTTCACTTGAAATTCCTCTTCTCATAGGAGACAGGATAGCAGACTGGCTGGAGTTGTGATCCAGTCAAGTTGAACAGTCTTATAATGTTCATACCAAAACAATACAATATATTCTGAGTGTTTCTATGTTCCCCAAATTCAGCAGGCTGCAGCTGGTTATGAATCTCTTCATATTTAAACTCTTTGTTTTATACTGCTCTGTGTATATCTGTATATATATACGTATATATATACATACATATTATATATATGATGTATGTGTGTGTATATATATACACACACACATGTATATATAAACATAGCCTGTTCTCCTGTTGAGCTGCTGCCAGATGGCCCAAATGACATACATTGAAGGACATTCTAGTAGAGAGGAAAACTTTAAAGTTTTAACTTTAATGGATGTATTGCATATCCAGGAAATCTGCAATTTCTGTTATCCCTTGGCTGAAATGCGTAGCCAGTAATAATTACTAATCACTGTGGAATCTTGCAGCCTCAAGTACACTTGAAAATGGTGCATGTCCTGCCTGCCATTCTGCAAAACAGGATCTTGGGATTGCTGTTCAATTGATAAAGTATTAAAACAGAACAGTCCCAAGAAGAGCGGATGCTCTAAATACCAGTAGCCTAATTTTATGCAATACATGAAACCTTGGCTCACACCCCTGGTATGAATTAGGCACAACAGGAAAGTTAAGTTAGAATTTCTAGACCTGATGTCTCTTAGACATTCACAATTCTGTAGTTTTCTTCTCTGGGTATGACCAGAAGTTCTACTCTGAATCACATAACGCTTTTCTGGGAAAATTCTAGTCACTGTAAATAGATACCGAGGAAAAGACTGAATTTTGACAAACAACAATTTGTTCATTTAAGCAATTCAAAGATTTAAGCAGTCTCTACCCAGCTTAGGAGCTCTGGCTGGGACTAGGAACCCTGCGTATGTCTGTCTGTGCAAACTGACTGACTTTCCCATCCCCATCATAGCTACACCTTGAAGGGGCAGTAGCACCTGGCCACCATGTGCTGTACAGATGCAGTAACTGCTGCCCCTTGAAATGGGGAGCCACAGAGCTTGTGCTCTGCATTTACGGGGAGGAGACATGGGATGGGTGAAGCCGCACGGCACCAGATATGGTGAGGCTGATCTCATGACTGGAATAATAGGGAAGTTACAAAGGACAGCTAAAACTCCACAGTTACGCTCACTGGCTCAAGCGAAGGCGAGCTGCTACAGGAACAGCAGGGAAATACCCAGCACTACCAGGAATTCTCTAGCAAATGAGAAACTTCACTAAGTGTCATTTGCGATTTGGTCCCCTGAAAATGTGCATTCCTTTATGGAAAGGGTAACAGGAAACCCTGACCATCATCTCTTTCCAGGTAGGTTAGCGCATCTGTCATAGGTCCTGAAAAAAGGAGCCTCTTCCGCAGAAATGCTGAGTGTCAGAAGGATCTGGGGGCACGTCTGGGGATTTAGAAAATAAGCTGTTGCAACAGGGCTCACAAATGCCCAAAATGGACACCTGAAGTCTGTGCTACATGTGAAGTCCTAAAGATCCCATCAGGGACAGTATTTAAAATCTCTCCAGTGCAAGCCACTGAATGGATTTCAGAAGCAGAAGTCACTTGCAATATAATAAATCTTTCTCCAGTAGGGAGCATTAGCAGACTGCAACAGAAGTGATTTGATTCAAGTCCATCCTTTCCCTCCTCAGAAGGCTGGTCTCAAGAACATACTGTGTAGGTAGTTCTGTTTGTCTAATAGATAGCAATGGAAAACCAAGCAGAAACTTAGACTGTAAACTAAAGAGGTGGTTGAGAGTGCCTAAAGTCATGGGCAAGGTGCCAGACGTCTGTTATATAGCACCAAGTATAAGAACATGACGACTCCGAATTAGCGTGGCCGCTAGATGGTGCAGAGATTCTGCCTTTTCAGCTGTTGAAATCAAAAGATGTTCAGAGCTGTTGAAGAGCTCAAATCTAATTGTAACACAGACTGGCATAACCCGGACCAAACTTGTTTAAATGAGCTGCTGGCAATTCTTGCTAAACAGCTGATTGAACCTTCTCCTTAGCAGGTTAGCCAGAGCCCACATTAGAGCATCTCCCACTAGAAATGGGAAGTTTCTACTTCTCCTTTCACCACGGGCTATGGATACACGCTTGTTTGTGCGGCCAAACACATTTTGTGTCCTTGCTGTAAAACACAGCACTTCCAAAGCAAGGGACAGTAAGAACTCAGTAGTGGCTTCTCTTCTTATACTTTCCAAAGCAGAGGTCTAAGTTGCAGGTTTTGCTCATGGAAAATAGCTGAAGCTCTCTTTTAGGTTGCAGCCCTTGCTGAGTTTATTAAGATGCCTGAGGCAGTGCCACATCTCCCTTCTTACTGTGCGGTGTGCCAATCATTTTTGGCTCGCATGCATCTCTGTCAGAAAGTAGCTTGCTGCTGTCTCGTTTCACAGTCCTACTGAAGAGCAGCAAGCACATAAGGCCTTGCCAACACCGACTTCTCCCTCACTGCCCCCAAACACAAAGGCAACATCAGCATAAGGCCTGACAAGCAGCAGAGACAGTCTGCCCCGACACAACCCTGCACCCAGGGGAATTTCAGCATGAAATTCAGTGCTGCCTGAGCATGGTGCCTACGGGCACGAGGTGACGCATGAAATTACAACTGAAAAAAAAAATCCCCTGCGATTAAAAATAACGCCGCGTGATTTCGGCCTTCCTCTTATTATTCTGAGCGCTCCGTCGGGATCCCGGTCAGCGTTTATTTGGGCGGCAGCCTGACACTGGGGGCGTGGAGAGCTGGTCCCACTGCCTGCCCCGCGCCCGCCCCGCACTCCTCCGCCAGCGCTCCCCAACGGTCCCTAACGGTTACCAACGGTCCCCCGCGCCACGGCGCGCTGCCATTGGCCCGGGCGGTGTCACGTGGGCGCGGCTCTCGCGACACTCGGCGGCTCGCCGCGACGTGACGTGGCGCGGCGCGGCGCGGCTGT
>WBNA01000033.1:2573299-2598779 GCA_013398345.1 Nothocercus nigrocapillus | reverse complement strand
AGCTTCACGGGCAGCGGCGCGCTGCCCCCCGCGCGCTCCCGCATCTTTAAGATCATCGTTATCGGCGACTCCAACGTGGGCAAGACGTGCCTCACGTACCGCTTCTGCGCCGGCCGCTTCCCGCAGCGCACCGAGGCCACCATCGGCGTGGACTTCCGCGAGCGCGCCGTCACCATCGACGGCGAGCGCATCAAGGTAGCGGCGGGCCCGGCGCTGGGCCCGGGCATCGTGCGGGCCGCCGTGCCCCGGGGCCGTGCGGCACCGCTGGTAGCCGGGGGAGATGCTGCGAGGTTGGGGCCGCGGCCCGCGGGGAGCTCTGCAGTGCACTCAGTGCTGCGGGCAGCGCCGTGCCTCTGGCATGTGCCCTGAACGCCGCCGTGCCGCGCATCGCCGCCCTGCTGCGTGCCAGGGTTTGCGGGAGCCTCCTCGCGCCCTCGAGTTCACCGCGGTGGTGTCGCCTAGCCCGAAGACTCCGTTTTGGCGCTAGGGACTCTGCAGATCTGTTAGAGACTATCTGCCCTGCTTGTATTTCTGCTGTGGAGGTGCTTGCGCTGATGAAAGTTTTATACGGTTAGGCAAAGATTTTGCTCAGCCTTTGACAAGTGTTAGTCAATAGCTGCTCTTGGACCTTGGCTCCCAGAAATTCTGCCTCTGTGTTTGCTAGGAATTGCATTTTGGTGGCCTAACTTTCAGGTCGATGAAGATGACACTGTGCTGAAGCGTTTTGATCTTAAATCGGTAAAAAGGGTTATGATAGTGATTATCTGAAATCCTCTTAAAGGGGAACTATGTGTCACACACCCACGGACACAGACACACACACACACACACAACACACACACACACACACACAAGATAACCTCAAGAAAAGGAGAATAGAAGAGGAAGACAACATTTCTGTATGAGGTAGACTCAGTTAGAAAATTCTTTTTTTTTTTATGCAGAAATTTAGTGTGGAAATAATGAAAGCAACAAATTGTATCCTATTAAGAAGTGAAACAGTGTTGAGGAATGAACTCTTCTGTCTACCATAGTAATGTGTTACTGTTTTGTTTTGTTTTTTCTTTAGATAGCTGCATGTTAGAGTAAGGTGGTACAGAACCTCTTTTTTTCTTCTGTGTTTGCAGATTTAGGTAAAGCTTATTCTTCCATTCAGTGAAAAATAGATGTGAAGGGAAAAAATGTGCTTTTGTGTTTGAAGGCAAGCTTAAAGGTACTGTAAAGTAAATTTAAAAAAGAAAAATTGTGAAATATGCCCAGTTAGCCTGGTAGATATGTGAACACCAGTGATGATACTGTTATCATTTGCAGTTTGAACCACTGGTTGCTTAAAACTGTAGTTTATGTATAAGTAATAAAATGATTTAAAAATTCAAACTTTTCCCTTTCTACCTGCATATTACATTTGTTTTTTAGGAACTGATTTTAACAGATACTTAAAAAAGGGAAAACATTAGTCTTGGAATTTACTTCTGGCTGCATTGTGACCAAGCTTTGGAATTGCAGCTTACAGTCATATAGCTGAAAGCTGTAGTCTGCCTTGCTCATTTACCAATTAAAGAAGTTGTGGAAGATTTTTGCCCTTCTTCTGATTCTTTTCACTCTATATCCTTTTTTTGATAGTTAAGAGAAAAACTGTTATTCTTTCCCATTCTAAATCTCATCACTCTTTGACTGATGGCTTGTACTCTTGAGTTACATGTAGCTGAAGAAAGGGCCTCATGATGAACATGTGTTTGTCAGCTCCATCTTACTGTGTGGCTTTCTCGCTTCCCCTGTATTGTGCCTGCCCAAAAAAACAAGCAAAGAAGAGTCTAGCCCTGTGCACAGTTCTGGCCACATAGGGGCCTTTATGTTATGTGTGCTCTGCTAGGAGGGTATGCTGTGCTCTTGGGAGTGGTGCCTGTTGAGTATCCTGGGTTTGGTGAGAGAGGTGGAAAACTGGCTGAGACTCTTTTCAGACCCTTTGTTTTCCAAGAAGTTCTGTTTCAACTTTAAAAGGAAATAAAAGTTTCTTAACATTATAGCCAGAGCCCTAACTCATAGGGAGGATGTTAAGTGCTGTCACACTATGTATCAGCCTCTTCTTTTGTTGTTTTCTTGCCAGCTCCTCTCATTCATCTTTACCTTATTTGTAGCATCTCTGCAGCAATGCCTGTTGAACCAGGAAGGAAAGAAGCTTTTATGAACTGAATTACTCATCTGCTGTTCTTGCTGTGCCTTGGAGGGCCTGCTGAGTAGAGAAAATTTCCCCCTTGCTTTGAAGGAAAGCATTAATTGGTGTCTTTTTCTCTCTTGTCCCTTCCCCCAGTCAGCTGGGTGGTCATTCGTGTGCTGCTCCAGTACAGAGCATTTCCCTTGCAGCTGGAAAAAAGACTGTGTCACTGGCATTGACATAGGCACGATTCTTCTCAGCAGGAGTCTCCCACACAAGAATTTTTATAATTCTAAGACATAGGAACAAGTGTGTTCTTTTGTACAGTAGGCTCACTGATTCGTCTGAAACACTAATGATTAAAGGTGATGAATAGAACTGTTGACACATGACAACACATTTCTACTTTTGCTCTTCCTGAAATTATGTAAAATTGAAGAAAACAATGATGTCACTGCTTTGTGACCTACATTAAAATAGCAAAGGCTGCGAGTGAAATACAAAGGGGAAAGCTCTTCATATTGCTTTACATGTAATAAAAGGAAGCATGTCTTACTGTTTTAACTTGATTAAGTTAGGTTTTTGGCAGCATTTTATAAACCATATGTGCTTATGCAATCCTTGTTTAGAAAACAGCCTTTCTAGATACACAAGAAGGAATCGGAAGGAAGGAGGCAGTAGTTGACACATTTAAATACTGTTTATCATTCCTAGGAAATGTGAGAACTGATTCTGTCCTCAGTTTTATTAGTTGAATGTGCTGTTAAATCAGATTTTTGAAATGCACATTTTAAAGGGTCGTTATCTGTATTGTGTTTGAAATAATAAAAATATGTTCCCCTGATGGATGATGTTGGAATGATAGGGAAACCATGATCTTAATGTGAATTCATCAATGCGCACTGATGGAAACCAAAGCAATCATCCTCAGTATTTTTCAATTATTCCAGGCTAAGTTTCTTGGCCAGAAATTGAAAGGTGTGCTGAAGTTCACCTGGTAACAGGAAAAAAAGAAATAGGAAACTTTCAGCACTGGAGAAAGATTTGTCTCTCCATGCAGTTTGTAATTTCACACCAGTAATTGTATTTTTATATATATATATATATTTTTTTTAAACTTTGAGGTAATATTTCCAAGTTTGAAAACCACATGTAATTAAAATCGAGGTGAAACTATAGTTTAAGCTCGCCGTAGAAGCTCTGTAAAACTTTTAAGTTAATTTCCTTGTTTCTAACCAAGCTTGGCAATAACCTTGTAGATCTCTCCTTGACCAAATCCTGACTGATTTCTGCACTTTCTCAGTGAGGTGGGGAGAGAAGTGTATGCTCAGGTTCTACAGCTGTCTGTGGAAATGCACCCTCTCTTTAATTCAGATTTGATTTAACATTTTGCAAGATTGTATCCTCCTTAGCTGCATGCTGACTGAGCATAGAGTTTACCTCTCTGTGCATCTTTATTCTTTCTTTAATTTGTTATATTCCAAATTAATGAAAATCCTGCAGAAGTCTCTTGACTTCGTGGTGCTTTGTAATCACGTAAGAATTAAGAGCCTCTCTTGTCTGGGTAGGTGAATGGATCTAACCCAAACTTAATTGTCTATATTTAGTCTAGGTATCAAGGCTGTCTTTACAAACCATGGAGCTGCAGTCAGTTGTGCTTAGAGTACAATACAGTTGGAAAAAAAAAAAAAAAAAAAAAAAAAAGCTATTTGCTCTAAAAGGCGCATATTTATATAAATAAAACTGCAAGTGACTACAATTTTCTTGCGGCAAAGGCTGGGGTGTCCTGCTCAGATACCAAAACTGCTTTGTGAGCATCCAGTCATTCAGCTAGAGCCCAGCAGTGTCCAGTTATATGATATGGTGCTCATGTCACCAGGTAATTCTTTTCTTAAGTTACAGAGCTGCATAAAAAAAACCATTCTTTTCCTTTATTTCAGCTGGAACACTGTTCCGTAACTTCACCAATTTAATCACTAGCAACTTTTTAAAAATTTTTCATGTGTGCTTGTGGTAGCTATCTCATGACATCTTTTTGCAGCAGCAGCATTATCCTTTAGCTTAAGTAGCTCTGTACGGAGAGATAAGAGTTCTATTTTCTCCTCATCTATTTTGCTACGCTATTTTTTCTACTTTTTCAATTTGTGTTCTCATCTCATTTCTCTAAAATATTCAATAGAAGAATAAACTGCTCTGCGGGAAATCTTTAAGAATATTGGCAGTTTTAAAGCTCAAGATTATTGGCAATAATCTTGCTTTTTTTTTGAAGTATTTTTATTGACATTCTTAGAGCAGTACCTTGATCTTTATGCTTCTGTAGAGCCCAACTTGCACTAACTGGACTAGACTACATAATCTGAGTTGTTCTAATGTTCTCATGTAAATTCTCTATTCCCTTGTTGAAACTGGTAAATGTCCTGTTAAAATCTGAACTTCTCTTGGATACAGGTGATCAGAGTTGAATATAACATTAAGAAACTCACACCATCCTGAAACATCACTTCCTTTTTTTCCCGTGGCGCTCTCATACCAGTGATTCATGATGTCCTGTGATTTTGTGTGCCTGGATTGTCATCCACTTCAGCTATTTCCAACTGATGAGTCCCCTACTTAAAACAGCCATTTTGTTTTATTAATAGCACTTCTCAACACCTTGCATCTGGCCCCTTGTTTTCTTTCTCCCATTCCAGCTCTTAGATGATATTCTAAGCCTTCTCTCAGTGTTGCATCCTAGCTTCTTGCCAATGGCAAATTTCTTTTGTGTGTATGTATTCTTTTATCTCAAAATAACTGGTAAAAATGCTAAACAAGATAACTCAATCAAGACATTTATAATTTAGAAATCACGCTTAGTGAAACATTTACATCAAAAGTCTACAGAACTGTGGTCGTGAGAGAATAGTCTTCATCAAGGGAAAATACTAGCTGTAGAATAGCTTGTGGAATAGATTGAATTTTAAATTTACCTTCATGATTTACAGACCATTTAATGCTTCTTTAATTCTGTGCCCAAAGGAAAATTCTCTCTTCTCCCTCCTAGGGAGGAAATATTTCTAAGATTTCTTGCACAAAGCTTAAAAGCCAAAATATTAATCAAACTGCTTCAACAGTTAAGGATCCACTGTACAGAACAGAGAGCTAGTTAGGATTCAGCCTTGACCTAAGAAATCACATGTTAAGTTTCAGTGTTAACACTCTAAGGTATACATTGTATAACCATGTGCTCATTTATTTGTTAGCTGTATAGTTAATTTGGTGTCGTGGGTTAATTTTTGCTCTGACTGCTAAATATTGCAGTCACGTGTTTCCCCAAAAGCTGGTGGCTTAAATATTACCTCATTCAATAATTGCATGATTTTATAGCAAATCCTACACATCTAAGAACTCCAAGCTCTCATTCTGTCAGAGTGATTGATACGTTTAATATTTTTGTTTGTACTCTAGTCTTTACATCTGCTTGTGCTTCAATATAGTTTAATCTGGACCTCAGGTATTCAAAAGTTTTACAGATTAAGTGCTTTTCTGATAAAGTCTGATACTTTATAGTTTGATCATTGGCTATATAGGGTTAGAACAAATATTGACATTTCAGTTTATTTAGGAGAGACATATACATGGAAAGATTGGAATCATCTTAAACTAACTTAAGGTTTATGCTTTTGCTTTTTCTTTATGGGTGCTTATTTGCAAGCCACAGTATTGTCCTAGCTTAATCATGAAATAAGTTTAAGGTTGAGGTTAGAGAAGGTTATAGAAAGAAGAGCTCGATTCCAGTAGATGTACAGCAGATGGAGTTTTTGTGCTTTTTTTTTGTTACCTTTTTTGTTCATGTGTTTTGATTTATTCTTACCCCTATGGAGTCTACACAATTGGCAGTTAACTAGATGCTAAGAACAAAACTTCGAGGAAGATGAATTTCTGTTTCCACAAGTAACATCATGTCAGCTGAGAGCTATACTGAGAAACATATGTTGCTGTTTCCTCAAATAAAAGCTGTATTGGCCAGATTTCAGTATTTGTTTATGTAAAAATCTGCAAATTGTCTACTCCACTAAACTTTCAGAAATTTGTATTAGTGATTAAGCCACATCACTTTTTTTTTTTTTTTTTTTTTATAGCTTCTATTATGAGCAGATGGTTCAGAAGGCAAAACTTTATGAAATTGTTTACGGGAGAGCCACAGTTTTCTTCAGCATAAACTTTTCAGTATAATGAATTCAGAGGAGGGTATTTGTGTAGCTGTGTAATATTCCCACATAATTTTCCTGCATGATTCAAAGAGCAGTTCTGCTTTTTTCTCTTTTTGTTTTTCTCCTTTCAGATTCAGCTATGGGACACAGCCGGCCAGGAGCGCTTCAGAAAGAGTATGGTGCAGCACTATTACAGGAACGTCCATGCCGTCGTGTTTGTGTACGACATGACAAACATTGCCAGCTTTCACAGTCTGCCATCCTGGATAGAGGAGTGCAAGCAGCACCTTCTTGCTAATGATATACCACGGATTCTTGTTGGAAACAAATGTGATCTGAGAAGTGCTATTCAGGTACCTACAGACTTGGCGCAGAAGTTTGCTGATACTCACAGTATGCCGCTCTTTGAAACTTCTGCTAAAAACCCCAATGACAATGACCATGTGGAGGCGATATTTATGACACTGGCTCACAAGCTTAAGAGTCACAAGCCATTAATGCTTAGTCAACCCCCAGATCGTGATGAAATTCATATAAAGCCTGAACCAAAACCTGCCATGAGCTGCTGGTGTTAAATCATGCTATTTACTGTGCTGTCACCTTGTCTGTTTGCATATGCTTCAAAGTTGTGATCTTGGCAAAGCTCCAGATTTTGGTAGCAATTACAGCAAATCTTTTTGGCACTTTAATGTGTGGGGGTTTTTTTTAAACTTTTTTTTTTTTTTTTTTTTTTCCCCCTCTGGTGTAAATGTGCCCATCTCATTTTCTTGCACTTTGTGATGTGCTTTCTGAGTTACTGATTTTTCACTATAGATATACAGGAGAGTAAACTTCCAAGTGAAGTCTTGACAAAGCAATTCTACTTGACCTCTTGCTGCCTGAGAAAGTTTTTGTCACTTGTGGTAAGGTTATAAATAGTAAGCCTGTTTACTAATCTTTTTCATTGGTGCTTTATTGGAATAATGTTGAAGGAAAAGTATTCTGGAACAGACAGGTTTTCTTGAATCACTGATTACAGTGATTTTTTGATACCTGAAGAAATATATGATGAGTGCTAAGCAAGTACCTTATTAAAACAGCAACAGGGCTGTCAAATAAAGATATTGCTGTCAGTGTAAGTGCATACTGGGGACTATAATGTCATTCTTTTTCTTAGTCTTGTCTGTTTCTTCATGGTAACGACAAAGGAGCTGAAGAGCCTGCCCCTATATCCAGATAACTCTTTGATATTGGATTATTTCTTCATAATTAGCATGTAAGACTAAACTCTGCATTCCTTCTGATGGAAATAATTTTAGAATAGGACTTGAGATAATTTAGGATTATAACTATCTGCAGTTTTAATGATCCCACTAAAAATTCCATATTCAAAGAGGTCTTACTTGTAAAGATGCTGTATTTGAACTGAGCATAAGTAAAAATACTTAAATGAATTACAATTTGAGTGAAGTTGGCAACGCTTCCTGTGTTCAAAGGAAAGGCTTTTGGATGATGTTAGTCATGATGAATGTTTTCAAATATCTTGAAAAACACAACTTTTCATGAATCAGTGTGATTATGTTTTAGGGATGGAAATGCTTAGGAGAAAATGTTACTTCTGATGCCCATTGTGGCATACAGAGCTGTGCCTTAGTCATAGAAAATGCGAAGGCCACCGTACAATAATGGTCTGTATTGTTCTGTGCCAGAACAGCCTATTCAAAGGCTTCTGTGCCAAGGAGCTTGACTACAGACTTCCGTGCGTGAGGGCCAGCTTGCTGAAGGCAAAACATTGCCTTCTACTTAAAGGATAGGGATTATGCCAATTCTTTAAAATACTTCTGAATGCAAAATCAAGTCAGTTCTGAAACAGGGAGAAAATCTGCACAGGCCAATAATCTGTTGAAGATTTTGGGCTAAAACATGCTTCTACTGATTTTATGCATTTAAGTTGGGCATCCTGGCATTGCAAATATGAGGGTTTTTTTTTTTTTTTTTTTTTTTTGGTTTTATTTTCTGTTTTTAGTCAGAGGAGAGAAGATTTTTTAAGAACCATCTTTCTTCTGAATTCTGTTTTATTTCAGTTCTGTTGTTGGAAGGTCAACTTTTGTAATGAAAATGATGCTAGGTTGCACAAATTTTATGTAAAACACAGAATTTAGTCTATGGCTTCATTTATATGCCATGATGAAACAATATTTTGTGACTTAAACTTTAAAGGAATTGAAATAAAAATGAGGATTATTGATTTATAATGTGTAGTGTGTGATGCTGACTGGAAAAAAATGCAAGGACAAATTTAGGAGCTGCTATCTTAGTGATTGCATTAGAAATAATTAAATTTTTGAAACAAGATAACTATTACTATTTAAACTATTAAAATACAGTATAATTGTGTTGCACGTTATACTGATAAAAGGGAAAATATATTGTATTTTCTCTGGATTTAGAAAGAACTTTCAATTTGACCTAATGTAATTAGGATATTTAAACATTTCTGAAGAAAAGATACTAATTTTTTTTCCTATATAAAGCAGCTATAAGTGCCACAGTGTTTTTGTTTATGCAGCATTGTAGAAAGCAACTTTTTCATTCACTTTGAATATTAAATGACTAAAATTGGTCTACAGTTCTCTCTTATGAACAATCAGCTCTTTAACACTAGGATTCTTAATTTTTTTTCTTTTAGAAAAGAATTAATCTTCAATTTATTTGTATATTATTACAAATAAACATGGTTTACAGTCCTCTTGGACAGTTTGTTTTTCACTCGTGTCCTTAATCCTTTTTTTCAAAAGGATACATCTTAAGTATTTGTATACTATTAAATATTTCAGCAAACTTTCTATTTTTTTTTTAGTTATTTTTTAAAATAAAAACAGAATGAAGAATTCTAAAGTCAGTCAGTCAGGTTGAGGGTTAAGGTAAGGAAATTAAGTAGACACAATATTAATATTAAATAAATGTGTGAATCTGACTTACTTGAGTTGTTATTCATAACGTGTAAATATGGGCCCATGTGTCATTGAAATTGTGTGGCAATGTAATATTGTCTTCAGCACAAAGCATGTTTTGATGATTCTCCCATAACCGTAATGTGGTCGTTAATTCAGAACCTGATCTGCTTCCTGGCTCTCAGTAGTAATGTTCTACCCACAAAATCCGTGTCAGAAGTACTGAATACTTTGTGTATGTATTTTCACCTTACCGAATTGTAAAGCTGGGCTATTTTCTATGTGAGGTTGGGTGGGAGAGGGAGGATACAATCCCGGAAACCTAATAAACTGGCTTTGCCACAGACTGCTGTCACTTGTTTTCAGTAATTATACTGGGAATTATAACATAATTTCTTGGTAAAATCCAGAATAAATTACAATAAACAAGGAAGGAAAAAAAATAGTCTGTAGGTTTTGTTTGCCCAGACAGCAATTTTGTGACAGACTGTCACAATGCTTAGATTACTCACACTGAAAAAAAAAAAAAAACACCGAATGTCAGTTATTTTGGAGCATCTGAAAGGCTCAGCTGGTGTTACAGAACATGTTTCAGAGAAGTCTTCTCCCTTACTCTTCTCCAACTCTCAGCCCATATCCAGAAAAGCTCTTAACTTCGCATACACCTGTGAAATATGTGCAGGATTTTATTAATGTGTACTATAATGTCCCCCAAAACAAACAACAAAACTGTGCTGGTAGAATGTAAAGGTTCTATAGCTCTGCTCTTGCCATTTTTCCAGCTTTATAAATCAGCAGGTAAGCAGCTTTCCAGGGCAGGTGAGAGAAGGTGAGCTGAGATGCACCTGCCATCTTCAGGTACTGGTGCTACTCCAAGAAGTATTAAGCTCTGATGTTGATCAAAGGGAGCATTTTAGGGGCCTGCACAAGCGTTAGAGTGGGGACAGTCCTGCCTCCCCAGGACACTTTTTGAGTGCTTGCACCTTCATGTGCGACTTCTTAAAGAGGTCGCACCGCATGGAAACGGCAAGCCTGTGCCTCAAAAGAAACATCCATGACTGTTTTCCCTCTCCTGTAAAGACAAAAATAATACGTATAGCACTTTTCTATGCCTTTCATTAGCCTTGAGCTAAAGGGTTCAGATACTTGTTAGGTTTGTGTTTGTCTCCCGTAACAGGTGATCGTGCATTTGAATGGCAACTCCTACATCTGAAGCTGGTAAGGGACGTGTTACATGTTCTCATCCATCACCTGATAAATTAGCAGAATTCTCACCTTTCAGTAGTGACCTTGCACTCAGAAAACCTAGACTGATAGGTCTGAGTCTAAGTTACACTGAAGTCTGTTATAAGGAGACCTGTAAGTGAGCTTCGAAGTCTTACTTCTTCATAATGCACTTCACAAAAAATGCTGTGTGGGTTTTGGGGGTGTCTCTGCCCTGCAAGTTGTGATGAGGCCTGGTACAGCAGAAAGGAGGCATCAGTGAGGCCCATGCGACACACACAGAATCATAGAAGGGTTGAGGTGGGAGGGGACATAGCTGGGGCCTAATCCAGCGCCCCTGCACAAGCTGGGTCACCTAGAGCACCTTGTACAGGATCATGTCCGGGCCGCTTTTGAAGCTCTCTGGTGAAGGAGATGCCACAACCTCCCAGGGCAGCTTGTTCCAGTGCTCTGTCACTCTCACAGTAAAGGGTATTTTTTTTTTTTTTATCTCATGTTCAGGCGGAACTTGGTGTGTTTCAGTTGGGGGTCACTGCTTCTAGTCCTATGCTGGCCACCACTGAGAATTGATGGAAGCCGCTGAGGCCGTGGGACTCCTGACGGGCAGGAGGAGCTGCCGTGAGGAGCATGAGCGGCTGGGACAAGGCTACGGGTAGGAGCTTGGCAGCAAGGAGGCAATACTGGCTTCAGGTAGTCTCACTCAGTAACACACGTGCTCCTCGAATGCCTCAATACCAGCATGTCATCCCAGGCTCGGGCTATCTGCAAAGAGGTGATTCCCCACCCTAATTATGGGTAATAGTTCCTAAATGGATTAAAATAGGACTTGCTCTGATGGGTTTCCTTTTGGGTACAAAGAAAAGCTTTAAGAGTGCTGACTTCGACCTCTTCAGGGCCCTCCTTAGAGGAATCCCCTGGGCCAGGGTCCTAGAAGGAAAGCAGGGGGTCCAAGAGAGTTAGCTAATATTTCATATTCGAGGACCACTTTCTCCAAGCTCGGGATCGGTGCACTCCTACAAGAAAGAAGTCGAGCAAGGCTGGCAGGGGGAAAGGGGAGGGGATGACAGGAGACCTGTGTGGACAAGGAGCTGTCGGGTAAACTTAATGAGAAAAAGAATGCATACATAATGCGGAAAAAGGGCCAGGCCACACAGGAACAATATAGGAACATTGTCAGAGAATGCAGGGATACAACAAGGAAGGCCAAGGCCTATTTGGAATTAGAGTTAGCAAGAAATGTCAGAGACAACAGGAAGGGCTTCTATAAATACATCAGCAGCAAGAGGAAGACCAGGGAAAACGTTGGTCCGCTGCTGAATGGGGAGGGTGCCTTGGTGACAGAGGATGCAGAGAAGGCAGAGTTACTAAACGCCTTCTTTGCTTCTGTCTTGACTCCTAAGGCTGGTCCCCATGAACTACAGAGCCCAGAGACAAGAGAGAGAACCAGGAGAGAGGAAGACGTCCCGCTGCTTGAGAAGGATTGGGTTAGGGATTATTTAGGCAAACTGGGCACCCATAGATCTATGGGCCCAGCTGGGCTGCACCCAAGAGTGCTGAGGGAGGGGGTTATTGCTCAGCCGCTCTTCATCATTTTCAAGAGGTCATGGAGAGCAAGAAAGATGAAGGAGGACTGGGAGAAAGCCAATGCCATGCCAGTCTTCAAAAAGGACAAGAGGGAGGACCCAGGACACTACAGGCTGGTCAGTCTCACCTCCATCCCTGGAAAGGTGATGGATCAGCTCATCCTAGAGATCATCTCTAGGCATGTCAAGGAAAAGAAGATGATCAGGAGCAGTCAGCACAGATTCACCAATGGGAAGTTGTGTTTGACCACCTTGATAGTCTTCTATGATGGGATGACTGACTGGATGGACAATAGGAGGGGGCGTGGATGTTGTCTACCTTGGCTTCAGCAAGGCTTTTGACACCATCTCCCATAACATCCTCATGGGGAAGCTCCAGAAGTGTGTGTTAAATGAAGGGACAGTGAGGTGGATTGAGAACTGACTGAATGGCAGAGCTCAGAGGGTGGTGATAAATGGGACCGAGTCTAGTTGGAGGCCTGTGGCCAGTGGTATCCTGCAGGGGTCAATACTGGGCCCAGTGCTATTCAACTTCTTCATCAGTGACTTGGATGAGGGGACAGAGTGCACCCTGAGCAAGTCTGTGGATGATACCAAAGTGAATGGAATGGCCAACACTCCAGAGGCCTGTGCTGCAGTTCAGCGGGACCTAGAGTTGGGCAGAGAGGAAGCTCAGGCTATTCAACAAGAACAAGTGTGGGGTCCTGCACCTGGGGAGGAATAACCTCAGGCACCAGCACAGATTGGAAAGGGGGGGTCGGGGGGGTGGGGGGGTGTGCCCTGCTGGAAAGCAGCTCCACGGAGAAGGATGTGGGAGTCCTGGTTGACAACAAGTTACCCACAAGGTAACAACGTGCCCTCGTGTTCAAGGGGATCCCGGCTGCAGCAGGAGGAGAGTTGCCAGCAGGACGAGGGAGGGGATCCTGCCCCTGTGATCAGCTCTGGGGAGGCCACCCCTGGAGTACTGGGGGCAGTTCTGGGCCACGCAGTACTACAGGGACGTGGAGCTCCTAGAGAGGGTCCAGCGCAGGGCCATGAAGATGATTAAGGGACTGGAGCATCTGTTGTGTGAGGAAAGACTGAGCGAGCTGGGCCTGTTTAGCCTGGAGAAGACTGAGAAGAGATCAGATCAACATGTACAAGCACCCGAGGGGAGAATGTAGGGAGGATGGGGCCAAACTCTTCTCCATGGTGGCCAGTAATAGGACGAGGGCTAATGGGTACAAGTTGAAACACAGGAAGTTCCATCTCTGTGTGAGGAAGAACTTCTTTCCTGTGAGGGTGCCAGAGCCCTGGCACAGGCTGCCCAGAGAGGCTGTGGAGGCTCCTTCTCTGGAGATCTCCCAAACCCGCCTGGATGGACCCTGTGCCCCGTGCTCTGGGTGTCCCTGCTGGAGCAGGGGGGCTGGACTAGATGATCTCTAGAGGGCCTTCCAACCTCAACCAGTCCTTGATTCTCTGAAAACAAACGTTATAAAAGAGTGATCTGAGGTCGTATGTCCTTGTTCTTTTACTGTTTGCATATTCCCTTTGAGAAGGTCACAGGCTGCAAAGGCCCTGTTGTGAGGCAATAAGCTAAACCCCATCTTAATGAATATTTTTGTTATTTACTTTTATAAAGAAATTGTATTGCACATATAAATCATCTGTAGTAAAGCAGAGGCCATGGTTGAAGCACTTTTTTTTTTTTTTTTCCCCTCTCTTGTGGGCAAGTAGCCTATTTGGGTCAGGGCTGCCATTTTTAGTGCAAGCCTGTAGAGCTGGAGATGCTTTTAGTCACCTATTTTCCCCCTCCTCCCCTTGTTTTACTGTATAGCATTGCAGCACTGCAGTGATTACAGCCTGCCGAATGCTTTGTGTGTGTATTCCAGGAAGGGCACAAAAACGGAAAAAAAAAAAAAAAAAAAAAAAAAAAAAAAAGATGAAACTTACCCTGAAATATATGCAACAGCTTTGCCATTTACTTCAAGCTATTTTTAACCCAGTTGTTCATTGGAGGCAGTGAGACTTAAGCCTTTTTTTTTTTTTTAATGCTAAAGCAACATGTTCATGAGCAAGTACAGATCAATTACAGTAAATCTGCATGTTTCTGATATAGCACCTATGCTGTAATTGCAGAAGAAGAGCGTGTTGCAACAGCTCACAAAGGTACTAAGCACAGTGCAAGTGAAACTGTATGGTTTATTGGTATATGGTGGTTTTCAATTAGACTGACCTGAGCAGGTGAGGGGTAAAGCTATTGAATTCTTTGCAGAAAACCTGCTGAGGAGGAGTAGGAAATGTCATTTGCTTTAATACGCTTTTCCTCCTCAACTAAAAGTTAAGCCTAAGTACTAACAACCCCCACATTTATATGCTAAAAATAAAACCTTCCTCCTTCCAAGTGCCAATGCTTCCAGTTTTCTGAACACACCTTTATTTTGATTAGTGCCACTGCTGTGCAGGCCCAGCTCATTTAGGGCTCCCTTCCTGGTGCTTCCCACCCAGCAGCCAGCATTAATTTTGCATGGGTGAGAGGCTACCGCAGAAAGGAAGCCCTCGGCCAGGAGCGTCATGCAGGAAGCTGCCCCCGCTGAGCCCCTGAGGCCGAGGAGAGGCTTTGCTGAGAAACTCTGGGTTTATTAAGAAGACAGATCATTCTTCTGCTGTAACCTAGAACCTTTGTGTAGTAAAAGGCTTAGCTGGTTTCCCTAATGAGCAGGCATCACCGGAGTCACTTCCCGCAGCAAATGGCATGGGTGGTTCATCTCCTTGTACTGAATTTTGACTTGAAGAATTGACGAGCTTCACGCTCCTCGCAGCCCGCCGGGCGCCAGGAGCGACAAGGCTGCCGCGCGCTGCGAGCAGACAGCGCTCAGGGCAGCCCTGCTACTGCACGAGGCCGGGGTAAATCATGGCTCTCTACCGCTGCTGCAGTACCATTACTACCGCAGGAGACGGCCATGTAAGCACTGGGGTACGGGCCTGGCAGCGAAGTTACAAAAACAAGCAAGCCAACAGGGAAAAAAGCATATTACCAAAAGCAACCAACGCCGCGGGGCGGCCTCTCAGCCCGCTTCCCCGCAGCGCCCTGCAGACACTGCTGCGGAGGAAGCGGCGGCAGCAAGCGCCTCGCCCCTGGTTGAACGTTAACCCGCAGAAACAGCGTCCCTGATCAGCCTCCGCGTGGTGCCTCTGTCATTAACTATTGCCTGCGTTAACCACGCTAGTGGCGCTAGTGGCGACGGGCAGGTGTCTGGCATCCTTTGGTTTACAGCCCTGGGGTTCTCCGTATTTGCTCCGCATGGCAGTGAATAAGGTAACATTTTTGCCAAGATTACCCAGAAAGGAAAAAATGTATTTAAACTTAAATGTCTTATCTTTTTCTAATACAAGCAATGCTAACACACAATTGTGAAATACTTGGTAACCACCAAATTTTGATTTACAGGACCAGATAATGTAGGTGTATAGCTCAGTACACAGGCGAGATGCTCATGCACAGCTTACAGGCCCCTGGGGTTAGCTGGGCAGAGAAAAAACATTATAGTCTGTCCTAGAAAAGAGCTGGATAACAAAACGCTCGGCCTCGAGGAGATCCGAGGCACATTTGCATGTGTCATGCCCTTCAGCACTCATTTCTGAGGCGGGAACGTGCAGCGCTCGTGACTGAGGCACTGTGCCTGTGTGCGCAGGATGGGCTGGGAATGGGGGAGGACCTGGGAGCATTTTCCCTTCCCCACTTCCACCTGCGCTTGCTCACATTGCTCAGCAGGCACCGGGCCAAGGGGTATCAGCTGCTCCACTGGCCTTGGCAGCAGCACCTGTAGCCTATCAGTCCCCGGCTTCCCTCCCGCGGCCTTTGCTGAGCCTGAGGGAGGCGTTCCAGGCTGGAGCTGGCTTTCCGTGGCCGGAGGAACGAGGAAGCTGGCTGCTTCCCAGACAGGTCAGGGGGAGCGAGTGCAGAGGGGTGGTGGCTGTATGTGCTTGAAAATAACGATAATAATAAATAACATCCGTGTGGTTTCCAGCAGAGAAAGCTCGGGCTGCGGCAGGGTGTGCGATGTCCCTGGGGCCGCTGCTGAGCTCTGAGAGCCCTAACTAGCATTTAGTGCAGACTGCTAACCACAGCACTGGCACCAGCAATCCTGCGTATGGTTTTTGCCGTGCTAGCCCATTAGAGGCGGTGACGTTAAATTGGGGTAGAGGTTCCACCACTGTCAGTATTGCAGCTGTTTCCTTCAGCAGAAGCTCTCCTTTGGTAGAAAGAGCTGTTGGAACTGTGATGGCTTAAGCGATTTGAGGTGTCCTCAAGCCAGTGTTGTGATAGCAGTTTTGCAATTGCACCCCTGGAAGGACTGCAAAGGCAGATTGGAAAAGAAATACAGATATCCTTAAGGGCTTTATAGCTGCTGTTGAACAAATTACATATATTTTTTACTCAAGCATAGCATAGAGCATACTTCTCTTTTATATGCTGATACTTCAGTACATACTAAAACACATGTTTCATGGTCAATGGAGTGTGTTTGGCACTGCCGGAGGTCTGCTGGGCTTGTCAGGTAGCTGAGCACCTTGGGTTTACATGAGGGCCCTCTCAGCAGAGTCTGCTGTGCATCAGCTTCGTGTGCATCCCTCACGCAGCTCAGGTGCCGATTTCCTAACCTCATTCCTAGCGCCTCGTCTCAGGAGTTAGCCCTCCGATGTAATGAAAATGTGCCTGCATTAGAGCAAGTTTACTTGGCTATTGAAGTTTACTCTTTGCATACTTGCCTAATACCTAAATACTTTGTCAATGTGTTTTGAGCACTGTTGACTTTTGTTAGGATTGGCAGTAAAGTAGTTGTGCTTTCATGTTTGCTGAGCGGTACTATGCCATAGAAAAAGGCACAGCACCATTTTTTGCTTTACCATGTTGTGAGTAACTGCATTAAAGGCACATGATGTAAAGAGCCAATCACCTGTAGTCAGGGTTAAGGTGAAAGTGGATTTTAATTGGCTAATTACCAGTCATGACCATTCACAGTGCCACATTTTTTTGCTTTTCTTAATTAAATGCTTTTCCTCTGTCTCATGCAAATGTAAGGAAAAAAATGTTGGGCATATACAGATTGAAAACAGTGGACAAAACCCTTCTTATCTGTCAGTTCTGTAGCTGCCGGCTTTGGTGTAACAGTTGCAGGGCACGTAAGCAACCCAACAGCTCCGTGCGTACAAGTTCGACTTCGCTGAGGCTGCTGGGGCGGGTGGAAGCGGAGCTGCTCCCTGCCCCGTTTTCTTCTCCAGAGCAGCTCCCATACGGGCGCAGAGGCAGCTCCTCCGTCCCCAGGGCTCTCCGAAGGGACCATTTCTTCTGGTGTCGGCAAACACATAGGGGTGTTTGGAGCCAAACCCAGCAAGAGGTTGGCTGGCTTGGGGGCCTAAGTCCTCTGCGTCGGAGTGGGAGCTGCAGCCCCAAACGGGAGGCCTTTCCTGACCGCTGAGGCACCCTATTTTGTCCTGGGAGATGTTTACTCCTCAGAGCCTTACAAATGATTTAATAGGCACTGACTTTCGCCTGCTGCTCCTGGGCAACCCCAAGAGGCCGGGGCGGCTTTGAAATTAGGCGGTCAGGATGTGCTCGCCCGCAGATAGCGGGGTGTGCGGTCACGTGAGCCGGGTACAGCGACGGGCGCTCTGGTGCCTGAACTACAGCGAGCTGGGTGGGAACCAACGGCGTTTTAAGGGTGTAGGTCATAAACCCTGACTCAGAGGAGGGATGGGCACTTTGCCTGCAAAGAGGAACGCAGGGCCTCAATTTAGGTGTCCGGGACTGTTTACCAGCGCTCTGGAAAAGCCTTTAGTGTCTAGAAAAATGGACTTCAAGAACAACTTAATTCTGGCTCCTCTTAGGAATGGCAAAGGCACCTTTGTCATTATCCTTGGATAATCCTTATCCAAGATCATTCCTGGAGTTGCACGCCTGGTAGCAGAATTCCTTAACCTGCCGGTGACAGCAGGTGACATCTTTCCCAGGATAAGAATTCGCCTTCCAAGTCCTGCCCAAGCTCAGGTGCCCTATTACTCTCCGTCTCATCTCATCTGTGGGATGAGTAATCTAGTGCTCGGAGCCCGGGGCCGGCCTCCAAGGGTGAGCTGCAAGGGTGCGAGGGCTACCTGAGCACTTCAGGAGTCGGGGGAAAGTTTGCCCACTCCTAGGACCAGGGTGTAAAGCCCTTGGGCTAAATCTGGCTGGGCAGAATGGGCCTAAAAATAAGCTTTAAAAAAAAAAAATATCCCAAACTCCACCTGAAATCAGAGTATTTAAGTTACCTGTACAGGGAGGTACTGTAAATTAAGTTCTTACCTTATTCTAAAATTACACTTTGTCACTAAAACCAGGTACACCTAAACCCTTGTGCACCCCTGAATCCATATGTTGACAGAGGTGTCTGAATGGCACGGGCAAGACTTCACATCAGAAGTGTTTCCTGCCCCTTCCCGCCACAGGGAACGTACACTGATGCTGACTAGTGAAGCGGGTCCTCTGTGAGAGAGAATTCATCAGAAATTAAGAACGTAGTTGAAGAGGAAGAGAATGTTACACTACCAGTTTCTTTTTAAAAACAATAAGATTTAATATTTGAATGTGTGAGGCTAGCACTGCTAGACAAACCACAGGATGAATTCTACTGGAATAAAACACGAATGAAACACAAAAGATAGACAGTAAGCTCATGCTTCCCAGAGGCAGTGAGGTATTTTTAACTCTGCAAGGTCTGAATAGTACAAAAATATCATCACATTTTTCCTTCCGCACTGTGGTCTTTGCTGAACATTGGGTGTCATGAGTGTTCTCCTCCTGTGCAAGTTTTATTAAGAGACGCAAAGTGCATAACCATCTTGAAAAACGAAGCACTTCTCACAGCTGTCTCGCGAGCCTTTTACATGTGTAGCTTTGAAGTGCTCACTGCTTTTTCAAGCCATTCTGATGTACGGTGGAGGTTTGGATACGTCTTCTTCTGTGTCTAGGTCTTGAACAGGAAACTGAACAGGGGTATTAAAAATGCTGTTCCCGGGACCTGCGTATTGAAGGAAAGGAAGAAGTCATTGTTCTGGTCATTAAACCCAGAATAGAGTCTTAGACCAAATCCCAAGTTCCTTTTGCTTCCTGTATTTTAGTTATCAGAATTTTAGTCCGTGAGGTAAACTTTGTCTGGGATGTTCCCTCCTTGTCCCTGGTATATATCTAAATACACGTATGGAAAGTGTTACTCACTTTGTACAGCGCAAATCATTTCCACAGCCTGAATTTGGTCATCACTAGGTTGCAACCATTCCTAGGAATGAAATAATGCCATCAGAAACTCATTCTGTGCGCTTGTTCCGAAAGATAGCTGAACTCATGCAACAGGTCTGGGTGATTCGCTCCTTTTAACAAATCCGAGTTTGAGCGTTTGAAGCAGACTTACATTACACACTTCCAAATACTTGGTACCTTAGTCCAGAAAAGTCTTTGAAATGCTGTACCACTGCTGTACAAGCACTGATTTAGGGGGAAGAGGGGAAAGAAAAATATTTAAGTAGGGGAGCAGAAATTCATAGAAAATGGCACCACACTACCTTAAGCACTAATGTTTTGGAAAATTAAGTTAACCTTCAATAGGGCTTACACAACACTGTGAATAAGAAGGAAGGAAATAAAAGGAAAATATAAAACTATAAATGCCTTATAATCTCACCTTCACTTCTTACAATTAGCCCTAGATGAGTGGGATAAAGTGCAGGGACAGCACCCCCCAGTTTCTTCCCCTCCAAGCACACCCAATATCAAAAACTCAGTGCTCCTCACTCACCATTCCCGTTGTGCTATCGTAGCATGAGCAGAACGGAAGACTTCGGCATCCCAGGTAAGCAATAACCAGCACAACAAACGCACTGCAGACAGACGCAATTAACATGGCTATGTTGGCACCCTTGACAACTTTATTAAGTATGTACTTCTGCAAGTAAAAAATAAATAATAAAAATTACATGTTAAAGCCACATCCTGAAAAATAAGCTGAAGGTCTCCATCAAAAATATTCCATGTACTGTGAGAATGTTGTGATTATATGTTAGGGTATTGATTTAAAGTCACTCTTACTTAAGGATTTTCTTTCTATGCTTTGAAGAGCAAACGAAGTGTGAAACAAATAAGAAAAAGAGCAAGCAGAAAGATAAGGTTTCTTATTAAACTTAAGACCCTACACAGCAGTGTCAGGTTTGGAAATAGTTGTACAACTCTGTAAATGAGCTGTACTCATTTAACTGTGAGTATAAATCCAAGGAATGACTGCTCCTCTTCATATGGAGGCTGAAAAACATCTTGCTGACTTGCACCTTACCAAATGGTGACATAGGATTATTGTACATCTTGTTCTAATTCCAGGTGATGTCTCGGTATGATCCATGGATTTAGACGGTCAAGTTAAGGAATAATAAGCACGACTGATACTTACTGTATGGACAGCATGGATTGGTAGGTGATTTAACTCCTCTTCGCCGTAGTTCAAAGTTAGGGAACTATAAACCATTACAATGAGGATGGTAGCACACGAGATTACGGAAGCAATTATCACTGCGTTCACCTGCACAGGCAAAACAAAGGAAAACAAGAAGGTGAAAAGGATTCAGAGCTGTCCTCCCACTGCTTAATGCAGGTCAGAATGAACAGAATATATTACCAAGTGTGCCAGGCTCTAGCCTTTGATGCCCTGTAATACTAAAAGGAATCCTGTTGTGATGGTCACAGGGAAGCCAAACAAGAAAGGTTGGCCATGATACTGAATTTATCAGATAAAATTTAGCCTCAAATCTTAACTGTAGGTGCTAGTTGGGAGCAAAGAGTTTGTCATTACCGTTCATTCACTTATAAACAATATATCCCTTTGGCATTTATACAGCTAGAGGGAACTGTCTGGGGAATGCACTAGTCAATTAACTTCCTATATTAGTGTGCACAATTCTTAGTAACTGGAGGGAATACCAAACAATGTATTCAAAAGCAATCATTTTTTACTTTTTTTTTTTGTTGTTGTTTTTAGGGCCAGAGATCATGTTCTGCAATATAAAGTGAGGTAACATTGAATTCCCATTTTCCTTAAGAATTTAACTTTTTTTTTAAATGAAAATAATTCACTAAAACTAAGTTCTCAATCCTGCAGCAAGAACCAACTAATTCATTGCCTAGCAAAATTGTGCTTGATTGTCTCTAGAAAAATGTTTCCCGTGCCCCATACACCCATAAACCCCCCCAAACCTTACAAGAATGGGATTCTTCCTCTGAGAGGAAAATAGAGCCAGAACGCCTGGGATGCCCATGACCTGCAGACCAGAAAAGCCATTAGTAACCGGGAGACCCAACTCTGAAGACAAAGTGCAGCATAAACAGAAGGCCCTCATTTTTCAAGACTTGCGTATCGGTGTGACTAAGACCAAAAGGCCAGGGACGCGCCGCGCTGCTCTCTCGCGCTCTCCTCTGCAGCCTCTCTCGGGAGCCACCACCGACAGCGGGACACGGCACCGGTGACGCGCGTCCGATCCCGGAGTCACCCCGCTGAGAGCAAGCCTGGCGCCGGCCTTACGCACCCGCCAAGTCACAGAGCTGAGAGGCGGGTAAAGCACTAAAAATCTGCGCTGCTTTACCCGTCAGCGAGCATCCTGCAGGCAGCAGAAAGGGGCCTGAAGGAGCCGGGCGGCCTTGGGGGGGAGCGAGCGCAGCGTCCCCACCTCCCACGCCCCCAGCAAAAGGCACTTCCAAGCAGAAGTGACGCTTAAAATGACGCGCGTGAGCTGCCGAGACTCTCTCGAAGCGCAGAGGCCCGCGCCGACCCGGGGCGCGCTCTGCTCCTAGCCGCAACACCAGACGCAGCGGCAGTTTGCTGCGCTACGGCGACTCTCGCTGGGAGCGCGCCGCGCTGGGCTCGACAGGCTGAAAGTGCTCCCTGCAACCGTCACCGACCGTCCTTCGGTCACTGCATTTCGGGGGGGAGGGGAAGCCACGACACCTCCTCTTCTATTATATCCAGTAGACAACGTTTCAAGTCAGTGCCCTCAGAGGGAAGTCTTTTTGCAGCACAGACCCACCCCGTTGCCTGTGGCAGAGCAGGGACACCTTTATCAGCCGGGCTCGAAGCAGGAAACGGGAAGAGCTGGCACGGCTCCCTCCCGCCCCAACCTGCACGCTAGCAGTAGAGGTGGGGAGAAGCGAAGGCGGTGACAAACAGGGAAGCAGCGTGCAACCTTACCACGCCGGCCCAGATGGGCGCTCTGGTTTTGCTCAGCTCGGACTCCGCTCTGAAGACGCCGTCCACGAAGCCGCTGACGACGCACACGGTGCTGAAGGCCACCTGCAGGAGCCCCAGCACCACCATCTTCCTCTGGTTGAAGATGAAGTAGCGGTACTGATCCATCCTGCTCCAGGTCGCGCATGGAGCCCCCGCGCGGAGGCTGGAATCCTGCGGGGAAAGGGGCACTAGGGGCCACTCTCCCGAGGCACACGACAAGAGGAGCAGCACTTGAGCAAGCGTCACCTGACCCGTTCCCGGCGCGCCGGGCCACGGCTTGCGCGGGATTCCCGCCGCACGCGGCCGGCGCTCGGCCCAGGACTGAGGCCATCCCGTGCTCCCGGCGCCCGGGCGCACGAGCCGGACGCCTCTCATGGCACTACCCGCTCGGACACGCCGCTCTCCTGCTCCCGCTCGGGAGCGCCCGGCTCGCCCGGACTTCGCTCCCGCTCGGACAAGCCGCAGCCTGGCGGGAGCTCCGCCGCCGCGTAGCAGCTCCGCGCGCGGCCGGCGGCCTCCCGCACGGAGGCGGCTGCGGCGCCCGAGGCCAGCAGACACCCACCTCCTGCCCCTCGCTCCTGCGAGGAGAGCAGCTCCCGCCCGCACCGCCGCTGCCCCCTTCCCGGAACGACCCATCCCGGCGGAGGCGGCGCTGCCAGCGGGGCGGGACGGGCCCGGGCAGGGTGCGGAGAGCGGCCGCGCTTGGCCTCCGTCCCGCACGGAGCCGCCGGCCCACGCGGCTGCTGCCACCTCTGCAGGAGCCACCAGCCTTCCCGCCGCCTCCGGGTGCACTCGGGCAATCCCAGCGCTGCTGCTACGGAAACCCTGGCGCGCAGCGGCCGGCAGGGCGTCCTTCCAGGCCGGCACGACTGGCGCCCGGCGGTCGGGGAAGGGGAGGCGGCGGGAGCCGCAGCGGTGGCAGCCACGGGCCGAACGCCGCTCCCGCGGGGCCCCGCCAGCCACGGCGGCCGCAAAGCGACGAGCGCGGCGAGGGGACGGCGCCCGCGCGCCAGAAAGCGAGAGCAGCGTGGAGACGGGTCTGGTCAATTGAATATTTTAATATCTGCATTGCCGTCATAGCGCAATTAAAGCGGTCTTTAAAATTCACTTATTACAAATGTTTGTCAAGTCTATTTTTCTCCAGAAACATTTTTTTTTTTCTTGCTTCCTTGCACATACACCCAAACACACTATAAAAACCTCATTCATAACATCAAGGAAGGGCAATCATCATTCATGTAAACATCTTTCTTAGAGTTATCCATTTTTAAAAGTCATGAATAAACCTACAGATGTTCAGTAAGGCTCATAGTTCTAGTACAAATGTCATAAAACACCTATCAAGTACTGTATACAAGTTAAATACTCCGGGGTTAACTGCTAATGCATGTATAAGCTTACCCCAAGGATTATTCCTTAGCACTTAGTTCTTCAGAACAGACACCCAAAAAGTATGGGCTAAAGAGTATTAAAATAGCAGAAGGCCCAGCAGAAACAGTAAGTAGTACATAATTTTAGTCTGGATTTTAGCTCAACAGTTCAATTCAGTACAGGTACAGTCGGAAAAAAAAATGTAGGAGGAAATCGGCAAAAAGGAGAGATGAGTGGGTTTGTACAACATCACAGAGGGAAAAGCTGAGCGGTCTGTCCTAAAGATGAGACTGGCCTTGCTATTGCAATGATTTACGACAGCTGTGTGTAACGCTGCATAAATATTCTTCCTCAAACAGCAGAAATGACAGTTTTTCATTGTAAAGATAATTGCTTCATCCCCCGTTAACAAAAAAAAAAAAAAAAAAAAATCTACTTACTGTTATTCAATTACACTTGCATCTTACAAAAAGACATCCTTTAAATTTGGTTTAGATCTGACGGGAACTTTGAAAATATTTGATACAAACATCAGTTTACTTACAAATACGTTAAAACTTGTGAAGAGGGTCTTCCCACACTCGTGATTTTATGGCTTGAACATTTCATTGCTTAGGTTTTTTTTTGTATATATAGTTCTCTTGGAAAAAAGAAAAAAAGGTACTTACAGGAAAACCAGCAGAGAAAGAGGGCAAGGGCTTCAATTGCCTGAAGACAGAAGAGAGCCAAGGGGAGGGTCCATTCAACAGGTAGTGACCTTAGTGTTCAAAACCTTTGATCTGGGGCAAGTAAACATGCACTCAATCTTGCACCTTTTTTAAAAAAGAAAATCCTTTGTAAGGCTCTTTAGAAATGCTACTTCCAAAAATGCAGCTCTCCTATTTCCAGCACACAAAGCACGAGGAGCGCGTCCTCCCTGGGGCGCGGGTACGTGCGACGCCCACGCTGGTGGGCGCAGGTGAAGCTGCTCCCGCGGCCGCGCGGTCGGGGCGAGCGCGCCGGCGGCTCATGCAGCAGCGTGGCACGCCAGGAGCCGCGCTAGCAACACCGGTCTCAAAGCACCTTTTGAAGCGCTCGGAGGCGAATGCGCCGGGCACCGGCGGCCTCAGAAGCTCTGCTGGGCGGTAGGTAAGCCAAGGAGCAGGGAAGCGGCGCTGTACAACTCGCCACCTCAGCACAACATGGTGTTTTCTGAAAGACTGCCCTGTCAACTTAAATGAAAAGATTTTTTTAAAAAAATGTATCATAGAGGTCTCTAGGACAGAATAAAGTGTCCTGGCTCAGTCTAACTGGTCAGCACTGGGACAGGTCAGCACCAAAGCATAAACGCCACCCAGGAATGGCGATGGGGACAACCCATGCCCGTATGGGGGCCACACCTGGCCTGAGGCCAACTGAGAAGGAAACAGAAATGTGGTTTTTACCACTCCTAGCGCCTTGCGGCACGCAGGATACATTGCCTATCCTGCTCCTCGAGCTCCTGGCAGGGAGTGCAAAACCCCGCAAGAGCGCTCGCACCTCCACGTGAGCAAAGCACTAGGGCAGCCCCGGGAAAGAAACTAAAGCCACCGCCAACCGCGCGCAACGCTAACGCAGCTGCACGCCCGCGCGCAGCGCCGGGCGCCGCCGGCTGCTCGGCACCCAAGCGCAAGCACCACCCCGGACCAGCCCAGCGGCTATTGCCCCAGTGGTGAAAAAGTCAGAATCGAGTACTCAAAGCCCATTTCCATGTATCTGA
>WBNA01000033.1:2552791-2573179 GCA_013398345.1 Nothocercus nigrocapillus | reverse complement strand
GCAGTTAGGACTTATGTTCACTTCTGAAGTTTCTTTTTTTTAATTACTACAAGGGGAAAAAAAAAAAAAGAAGAAAATAAGAAGCCTTTTCAGATTTTTGAAGGTTGCTAGAATCAGGCATTTCAGCAGATCCCAAAGAGGTCAAATTATATCATCAGATTTCACATGAAATGTCCTCTCGAGGTCTCATCCCTTGCTCCTATCCAAATAGCAATCCAGCAGCAGGCGGTGTCTCAGCTGTACCTCCTCCTGCACTCTGCTCTCCAAGACCACCTGCTGCTCCAGAAGATTAAGCCTCTGTGTCCCCAGTCACAAAACACAGCACTGCCCTGGCAAGAATATAATTCAATTCTTCTTCTTTTCTTTTTTTTTTTTTTTTTTTTTTTTTTTTTAAAATAGGTGATCAACAGCCACTAGTACAGGCTGGTGTCTGCACCTACAGGGGCTCAGAAAACAACTCTGGTGTAGAACCAGTTTGCATCAAGAACCTACATTGCACAAGTGTGGAAGCTGGGCAACAACCCCTACCTGAAAAAAAGCAGCAATTCCAAACTCTTTTATTCTGCTTCTTAGTCACAAAACGTAAGCCGAGCACCAGCTGGTGATCCAGGTTCAGCAGGTATCTGCCAGCTGCTCCTCTTCCAATTGCCATTCCAGCAGGACTGGTCTTTGGCGAGACTCTGAGGAGTGGAGCATCTCTGCTTATTGCATATTCACAAATAGTCAACTGTAGTCAGTGAACTCAAACTGATTGCTTTGCAAAGTGACTATATGGTCTGCTCCAAATGCAAATCAAGTTTTGGTGTGGATTTCTACTGAAAAATAGTTTTGCTAAGCCCCGAAAGCTGAGCTGCAATAAATAGAGCAAGTTAAGGCATTAATCCGAGTTATATAACTAGCCTATGTCTAAACCTGTGTTTACCAGCTCACTACTCTTAAAACACCTGAAGGGCATACTGAGCTCTGGGCCCTTCCACCATCCGCTGGTAAGCACCGTCCTGAACATCTCCAATCTAGGAGACCACAAGGGAGAGGACAAAAAAAAGAAGAATTAAAAGGCTTGGTCCTGATTCAAGCCAAACTAGCTTTTTAATCACAACTTTTATAGACGGTTGGTCACTGAAGAAGGACCTGTAGGAGGACCAACAGATTTTTAACAGAGCAGAGAGAAAGAGGATAGTGGAGCTAAGAAAGAGACACTAGCCACAGCTGTGGCATACACTCAGACTACAGGCATACCCAAAACCAAGAGAATCTGCTTGACTATCATCAAATTAGTGGCTTTTGAGAATGCACAGAGAACACATTGGGGCTTTTTTTTCCTAGGAATTCCCTATTATAGGATGCAACCATCAAACCTGACTGCAAAGAGCCCTCTTTGTCCTGTATTTATCTCAGAAATCAAGCAGCGTGAAGACAAACATATCTATTAAAACATAAGCAAGTCTACATTATTAATAGAGAGCAGAGGAATTGGAGGCAGATCAGGAGCAAAGCAGAAGGAACTCGGTGGACCAGAGCACAGTACACAAGCTGCCCTAGCTGAGGCCAAGGGGCGAGTTATCACCATCTAAATAATCGTCTGAGGACAGGTAGGGAAGGATCCTGAAACGCACGCATTTCTTTTGGAGGTCGATCTGCTGAAGCTCTGCTGCCGATCAGCCTTTGACAAGGATCAGTTCTGCTTCTCAGCGCACTGGGCTGAGTCACTGAAGCATCATCTGTGCCGGCCACCCGCGGCTGCGGGGAGCGGAGCCTCCGGAGCGAGGAGGTGGGATCAGACAGCGCTCACGTTCTCCGAGCTGCCAGGAGAGCGCCAGCAGGCCCCGCGCGCCCTGCCCTGCGCGCGCCCGCACGCAGCGTAGCTTTTGTGCGAGCTGAAACGGGCAAGCGTTGAACAAGCAGCTTTGCAATCTAACAGTTGCAGGAACTAAGCAGAGCCCCAAATTAGAGAGGTCCTTAGTTATAAATCCCGAACTTTGTACATGTACCAAGGCAAGGATTCTCAGACTGCATAAAACAGCAACCTCATCCTTCTACTTCTATGTACCAACTCAACACATCGTTCAAATCTAGCTCCTCAGAGCGCCAGACATCGTCAACTATTGAAGCAACCAAGTGTGTTGCAACAGAAAGGCAGGCCTATTTCTTTTTTTATATGTTACATATATACAAACACTTCTTAAAACTACAAACATTTGAAGAAAGTGTTGCAAATGCATCTGAATTGTTCCTAAGCTGCTTAACCCAAAAGAAAACGTTAGAGCCCCAAAAGAGCCCCAGCACCTAGACTGAAATGATACCCTATTTCTCTCTTACACAGCATTAGGCAAGTCTGGCACAGTATTTCAAATAACAAACAACTCCCCTGCCCCTAAAAAAACCCAGAAGACAATCCTGCAGATGAATATTCACAAGCCCCCACTGACAGCTGCAACAGGGCTACGGACTGTCGTTTCTAAATGAGCAGCGAGTGATATTTTTACATTCATTGTTTGTCTTTCAGAAGCAATCCTTTCACATCTACATTTTTAAAATGGAGTTTGATATCTCATCCTGTATTATTTTACTGTGTCTTAAACAAGAAGTACTAAGAGAAAGGCTGCTATAAGGCCATATTCTTTGTTAACTGGACACATATAAAAGATACAGATCTCTAACAAAGTACTACAACCTGCCCTCAAATACATACATTTCCTTTAAGTGACTTCATATGAGATACCTGCATTTAGTGATAGAATTTTTGCCTTGAGAATTGGCCATTTTGAACAGATGAAATGCACAAACCAACTCACAGACACTAAATGCAGTCAATGTGTTTGCCCTCCTGAAAACACTTCAAAATTGAATGTTTTCTCCTTTCAGAAAGTCTTCATTCAAAGAACAGCTTGATTTGTGTGTGATAATCATAAATTAAATAAAATAAACCAGCCATAAAGGCCAGATAAATATTAGTTTTGGACATGTTGCTAAAACTACTTATAGAGCCACAAAGACCAACACACAGCACTCTCACATACACACGAAAGCCTTTCCACTAGTTAGAAAGGATTTTCTCCTGCAAAAGAGGACTTGTAGAAAGAACAACAATCAGACAAGAGGAAAGGGGAGTTAAAAACCCAGCCTCCTATATGCTAATAAATAAACTGCTCTATTGCAAGATTCAGATCAAAGGTTTAAAAAGGCAAAATTATGCTACTATTAGAGAATATCAAAATATTACTGTTATCATCACAAGTGGCATATATGCAAAATGCAGTTGCACAATAATGCCTAGGCAGATAGAGAGCAACACTAAGTCTGCCGACTAAAAGTGAACGATATACCCATTTTAGTTTTCTGTCTAGTCTTTTGGCATCTTTGCATATGGTGCAAAAGCAGAAGCTACCAAAGAATATCACGTCTTGTATAGAATATTAACTAACTTCTCCAGATAAGACTGGTGCAACACTAGCTAATTTTAAATCTGCTATGAGTAACACAGTCAAACCTAGTTAGTATGCAAGAAACTTATCTCTTAACATAGAATGCAAAGTTATGATGCAACAGCATGAACAATCCCTGGTTGTCCAGTTTTCAGTAGAAAGGTAGTGCATAGATCCAAGTTGCTATTTCAGTTTGCTGAACTGAGAAGCAGCTTCCGTTTCACTTTTGCTGGGCAGCCTGGAAAGCTTTCAGTTCCAGCTGGTACCACTCTGGCGCCTCCGGCCCGTTCTGCCCCACGGGGTTGTGGTCGTATCCGTAAGCCACTGTCAACTCTTCATCCTTCTCCACAGCCCTGATGGTACGGATACATTTGATAGGCCCAAAACGAGGATGAACGAACCTAGACAACAAGGACAAAAAATACTTTTACTAAACTTGCAACTGTCAGTTGACAGCCCCCCAAATCACTCACAGTTGAGCGAGATGTCACATAATGGACATTAGATGAACAGACTTTGTGTTTACAGTCACCCTCAATGGAGATTTAAGTAATCAGCCTACAAATATGGGTATGTTGAAGCAGTATTGTGTAGCCCTATTGAAGTTTTTCAAATGTCTTTTAATATTGCTTACTTTTGATGCCAAAATAAAAAAAAAGGCAAAGAAAAAAAGAAATGCCATGTGCCTCAGACCTGCAGTGGTAAATATCTGCATGATGCGAAAACAATATAGAACTTAAAAGACTGGACAGCATGGAAAATTGCTCATCTTTATTCCCCCAGCACTATGGAAAAAAAATCACAACACACATCCGTATGTCTCCTCCAAGGTCTCAATGGGGAGGAAACCAGCTGATTTAACAGAATATGACTACTTTCTACATACGTACATACCTATCTGCCCATTTATATTTTTGGTATGAAAATATACGTGTCCTTGAAAATATGCATACATCAAACAGTATTCTAGTGCTCTGCACCAACTTGTTGCTCAGCAAGATCCTTAATTTGGGGGTTTCAGAAATGCCAGTGGCGGCCAAGCATTTGCAGTTCAGCAAACACAGTGCAGGCCTAGCCAAGCTAGGATTTAGACAGCTGCACTTGTACATTTTAGGATCAGTGACAAAGGCAAAACGTTTGCCAGCTTTAAGACACCCTCTCAGCTAGTCACAAGCACTCACAACGCCAGCAGGTTTCCAACTTGATCCAGGCGAGCAGGAACTACTTGAGCCCATAACCCTTGGCCCCAAGGGACAGAGCTACTTACGGGTCGTAGATGCAGTTAGGAGTGAAAGAATGGTTGGCCTTGTGCCCCAGCGAGGCACAGTACTTGGCGGCGTGGTTGTAGGGCTCCGGCACATCTATGACTGTCTCGTCATCCAAGGATATCGTGTTGCCGTTGAGGGCCCAGTCTCTGCTGTCTACCTAGTTTGCAAGGCAAAAATCCAGTGTATGTGTGGGGGAGTTAACTTTGCAGGAAGTTTGAAAGCAAATACACTTAAATAAATGCAACTGAAGCTTTTCCTGTGTATGAGACATTTCAAAAAAAATCTGGATTTTTTCTCCTTTAACATAGGCAAACATGCACTTTCTTTCAATTAAACTCTATCTGTTAAATCTTACAAGTGGGGAAGGGGTGGGTCGGTAGGTGTCAAATCCTACTATAAGAAAAAGATTTCAGAAGGAGCAATGAGAAATCAGACTGACTTTTTTCTCTCTTTTACCTCCTGGTGTGTAATTCGCACTCCATTGTAAAAGGACATAACGGTACGAGCTTCTGCTGCTATTTTTGAAAATAATCCTTCTCCAGCACTGGAAATGAGAGAGACATCAACATACACCCTAGAAGAGAAAAAGTTACAATTTTAAAATTCAAGAAGTTATTATCACCCCAATACTGGCAAAAAAAAAAAAAAAAAAAAAAAAAAAAGTGCAACTTTAAACCTCCAAATGCAACCCTTCCTATTCCCTCTCCTCCATACCCTCCTCCTACTTGGGAATATGGAGATATCTATCAGTTTGCAAAATACTTTTGTGTATCAATCATGTATTTGCTCTTAATGCTCCATGACGGCTTCAACTCGGGAACATCCTCAACAATATATCAGAATGCCAGAGGTCTCCACTTAACTGCAGTTGATGGAGGCAATGGTCTTGTACCTTCACAGCCTGTTACACCCCTGAGCAAGAGTACTGAAGATGGAGCCCTACATCTTGATGCTAATTAATGCCAATACTTTACTAATCACTTATTTAGGCATTTCCAAGGACTACAATTAAGAATCCTACAGGACAGGTCTTCTAAAAGTTTGGGCAAAAAGTACATAATATGATGTACTGTGTCCTAGCCACAGAAAACTACAAAGGATAACACCATCTAACTAGCATCTAGGCAATCTGCTGAGATACATGGTATTTTGACACTGTGTGACTGTCACAAACACAGTCCCACTTCCCTCTGGCTTGATGATCTATTCCTGCCATTCTGCATCAGTAGGGAGGGGAGCAAAGTTTGTACAACACATGCCATTCAGAGAGACACCAACTTAGCACATATCAACATGAAACTAGTTATACACCTAGAAAAGAAACACCAGAATGTTTTTTTGCTAAGCGTCTTGTAGATGTGGGCTACTAGTGGAGTTCAGGCCCTGACCGAATCTGGCCTTGAAATACTAAGAAGTTATCCTAGTTTAACCTTTTAAAACATAAAGGCATGTTCTATCCATCAGAGTGTAACTTTAATGTGTAAATCAGAAAGGAATTCAATCAAGCCAAATGCTGAGTAATATGAAGCAATGGTCTCCACATGACAAATCCTTATATATATTCTTAAATGAAAAAAAGGTTTGCAAGATCAGGCCTTAAACGTATTACAGCCAAGAAAAATTGACATTTTGAATGTGAAAGAGGAGGAAGACAGGAAAAAAAAAGAGCCTACCTCTCTGACTCGTAAGGATCAGGAAGAAGTGCATTTGTAGAAATGCAGGATGAAGTAGATTTGTCAAAACTGTATACCGGGCCTAAAAGATAAATCAAAGCGATTAAATTAACGGACAATACTGAAAGCATGCAACTCGGGGCAACCAAGACATTCAATAATCAAGTTTTAATGAATGCAAGGAATAAATGCTGTGCTTCAAAAACAGTATTGCACAGTGCTATACCCATACAAGGAGCAGCCTTCAGTGAAGTACTACTTTTTTATTCCTTTGTCTCTTCTTAACATACTACTGCAGTAGCATATCATCACAAAAAGTAATATTTATGTTTTTTAAAGTAATACTTTTAGGGAGTGACTGGACAATCAAAACCAACCCACCCAAGATCTTGGATTAAAAAAATTAAAGCAAAAAGTTAAAAAGGATATATTAAATAACACATTCATGGGAGGGGGGGAAAAAAAAAAAAAAAAAAAAAAAAAGGATTATTTCAAGTAACTTTTTTTTTTTTTTAAATCTTGAAACTAGATGAGACTTCAGCCAGAAGATAACACTGAGTAATCACAAAGTACGTTTGTTGCAGTACCTCGTTTATTTTTTAGCCATTATTAAACAGTTTGGTGGAAACCTCTGGCTGTATTCCTAAATCCCTCTGCATTCAACTGCCAGGAGATTATTAGGGATAGTCTAAGATGCAGGTGGAAATAAAAAAGCAGAAAAAAACAGGGTATTGCGAAGTTTGATAAAAGGCCATTGTCCGTGGCATCTAGGTTCTAAAAATGGATCTGTTCTGACTGAAGCCAGCGAGAGACAGAGTGTAATTGTATCCTATTTACAAAGCACAACTGTACCCTCTCAGAAGATCCATCTTAAGTTAAATTTTGATTTACTGCCACTTCTGTAAGATTTAAAAAATAAAATGCCATATGCATTTTTGAACCTCTCATTCCCTTTTTACCGAGTTTTAAATTCTTATTTCATACTTAAGATGACAATCCTTGCTGGCACAATGACAAATATGTTAGTACAATGTTCACATGTGTGCTGCTACCCACAGACTGACCCTCTCCCTGCAAAGTATCACCTACACCTCACAGCAAAAAAAAAAAAAAAAAAGCTCCAGACTTTAAGACATCCGAAAAAATGTGGGCTACAGGCCCACATGGCCACGGCCCTGGAGAAAGCACAGTGGCTGCTTGGGTAGAAGGTGCCACCCTGATGCCAACCATTTTATAACCATTTTAGATCAGCACGACTACCCAGACGGACGGGAGCCAGTGAATCACATTGTTACCCAACAACCGAATCAACTGCATTAATTCCGAGTCCCGTGTCCTTTCAGCCCCGTAACATCCATGGTGCTAAAATCCGCTTGTGCAAACCCAGCTCGTAGAACTACAAAGGAAGCGCAGCCTCCCTCTTCGCTCGCAGCTATTGTGCTAACAAAACAAAGCGTGCAGCTGTGCCAGGACTAGCGCTGTCAAGCAGGTTTTCATGGTGCCATAGGTGACAACGGTACGTGCGTCAGGCAGGACTGTGTCCGTGAGAAAGCCAGGAAAAGTAATTCAGCAGCACCACCGTATGGGTCACTTCTCATTTTTCACCCTCTCAGAGGCTCTTTTTTTCTCTTTTTGGAGGGGGTTGAATAAAAAACAGGCTAGAGACCAAGCTGCTTGCAGGGAAGGGCTGGCAGCAAGAGCGCAAGCTGCTGCATTGGCTTAACTTACTGCCTGGTACTACTTCAAACTGAGGTTTTCCATCCTCTACAGATGTCAGAGTGGCCAGTTTTGCTTCTATCATTTCTCCATCTATGAACCTCCCAGAATACGCAGTTTTTCCATCAGGGTACACGTAAGCTATTTTCTCTCCAGTCATCTCCCCTTCTTCATTCACTTCTCCCACCAGGCTGCCTCCATCCTGAGAGCATGTGCGGAAAGAAAAAGAAGAGCATTTAACTATATGTTACTATTTTTTGTTAAAGACAGACATTTTCTGGCTTTTTTAAAGAAGCAAGCTAAAGTACAGCAAGTTCAGATGAGAGCTAATTAAGAGTACGGAGAAACACACACACACATGAAGAAGTAAAATCTAATCTCAGTCATCCTTAAATTGATGTGAGAAATGACCTGGACCTTCTGCTTTGTTTGAAATAGCAAACCCCCCCTTTTTTTTTCCTTCCACTTCTACACAAAAACATTGGGTTTTGATTTGCAGAATTTTTATGTGAACAGTCTGTGAACCAAGGCACAAACTAACCAAAAAAAAATCTCTACATTTTCTTACCAGGACATTGTGCTGCAGGAAAAACAACAACAACAACACACTGGCTTGTGCACTGCTAGGTGATGGTGCATCAAAGGACTCCCCACACATGAGGATACACACGATGAGAACGGTTGCTTAGTGAAAGCCAGCAACCCTTTTCCCCACTGAGCTTCATGGACTTTAGCCTAAGCTTTGCCACCTATTATTTGCCTGCAGCTCAGGTGAACTCTATTTAGAGAAGTGCGGAATGAGTTGCATACATCAGCGCAGGTCTAACAACTTCACGTGTTTACTTCAGAAGGGCAAGGAAACAAATGTAATGCCTTAGAAGTAATGCCTTAGAGCCAAAGGCTGACATTTCCTGAGCACAACACCTTCCAAAACACATTTCCAGAAGGTATAGCTATGTTTTGTCAGCTGAAAGATGAAATAAGAAACATATGACATGGTAGGTCAGTTTTGCATATTTTATACATTATAACTGAAAAACTGTTAGTTGTTTGGTGGCGTACACCAAGCATTTATTGATTCTAACACAACACGCTTAATGAGACTAGAGAAAGCCAGTTAACATAAGGAATAGCTAGGGGTGAGCATTTGCAATTACACTCTCAATGAGAGTAAGGAAAATACGTAGCACAGAAACTGAGCGCTTTTGACCAGCTGTGTAACAACTGCATGTGTTACTACATACACATCTCTGCAACTCCAGTGGCTCCAGTGATCTTCAAAAGCCAGAGCTGCCAAGGGATTGTTACTAAGGTGCTACAAACAAGTTCTACAAACAAGTTGAGCAGACTCAAGTGCTGCTTAAAACCGAATATGAATAATAATCAGAAATATAGCAATCATTATTGCTTTGAGTAATTAATACCATTTTAAGAGTATATCCAAAGTTGTGCAGAGTTGCCCAGAGGAACGCCTCGGTGTTAACTAAGAGGCAGAAAGACCAAACCTTGGTTTGCTTAACGAACAAAGCACTTGTCCACCCTCTGCTCAGACGCATGATTCCCACACCAGCTGCATCATGTTTACTAGAACAGGCCAGACTTGGCACCAAACTCTAGAGCACACTCTGTAGCACGTTACAATAGCCTGCACGTCTCCCGTGCTCCTCTTTTGCCGTTGGCATTGAACGGCAGACTCACCAGGACAGCCTTCCTGGGGAGAAAGGCAACAGGCAACACACTTCCAAGGGGCTGTTTTCCCTGGAAGATGAAAATGGGAGCGGCACCTTGCAGCCTCGCTGAATCCCGCCTACTAGGCGAGCATTCAACACTGCAAATGTTTAACTGTATATTGGACTACCCAAAATCAGTACACACAGAGCTTCCCCTCAGATTTTTAAAAGGACTTTTGGATAGCTCAGTCTTGCTGGTTATTTATTTCAACTGTAGGGGAAAAAAAGAAAAAAGAAAGATGCCGAACGGTACTATTATGCAACAGAGAGAGCAGGAGGTCAGGCTTACCGGGTAATATATCCAACAAACTCCGTGTCGAATGTTGTCTTTATACTGCCCTTTAAATATCAGCCGCCCATCGCTGTCGTATTCCTGGGCGGGTCCGTTCAGTTCTCCATCCACGTATGTGCCGTGCAGGACCACTCCATCCTCGTACGTGTAGATTCCCTGGCCTTGCAGGGCATCATCAACATAGTACCCTTCCAGCGTGCTGGTAAGAGAAAGGCAAGAGCAGTGGAAGACTATCCACCCCTTTAAGATGTGCATCCAAACCCCTGACCCTAGGTACAGCAAAACCTCCCCTTGCACTGCTCATTCTATATATTATTGACAAAAAGAGACCGCAGGGAAAGTTTCACAAAAGCCACGGTCTAGGAGCAGCTGAATGCCTGAAGCCTGGTTTTCTCTCGAGGTGTGCCCTGCAACCTTTCTCTGAATGCTCACCACAGTTGCAAGAACTGCATTTTTTTTTTTCCTTTTTCCCCTCTGGCCCCTCAAACCTCATCTGTGCCCATCTCTCACAGGGCAGAGGAGAGCGCATGGGTCAGACCTCCATGCGGATGGAGTGGCCTCGCAGGGAACACGTGCTGCAAGGCCTGGCGGTTGCTCCCAAGGCTTCTCACAGCCAAGGGGTCCCGCACTGGGATACCAGCTTGAGGGTCGCTCTTCCACCCCCGACTAGTCACTGCTATCCCTGATGAGTCTGTGACTCAGGTGTGTTTCCTATTTGCAGCTAAATTTGATGGGGGGGAAGGGGAGCAGAAAGGTGAGAGATGTCTAATGCTGCGTTTTGATTTTAACGACGACACATTGATTTTTCACTTCAGTTGTGTTTTGCAATCCCTGTAGAAGATGTGTAATAAACCCCTTACAATCTGCTTTCTGTCCTTTCTTAAAGAGGGGAGCTGAGAAAAACCACAAAGAATGAAAAAATACCTGACTACATCCTTTTTTACTGTATTTCTTCCTCAGGTCAGACATAGACAAATACAAACTGTTCACCATGTCCCCATCATACTCTCCAGCCTATTTAGCTAACGTACACATACTTCCACTGCTGCATCATCCTTTTGGATACAGACATCTATGGTAGAAGCTCACATTCTTTGCCTGGGATCACAGGACTCGACGTGCTTTACAAAACTTCACCTATTTTTCAAGAGTTGCTGAATGGATATCTTCTCAGAACTAACTTCCTAATTTCTAAAGCTTCATTCCTCGATTTTACATAATTTTATCCACCTGCTTGATGTTTCCACAAGAAAGTACACTTTAGTATTTTCCTTCAGTAAAGGAGGTAAGCTACCCATGAGAGAGGTGTTTAAAACATAACCTCAACTTCAGTTTTGCACATGCACCTTTGGAGCGCTGCATGATTTTTCAGGCAGACCCGTTTCTCGATCCCGGTTGCTGCAGAGCGACACGGGCAGCTGCAGCAGCTCAGCTCAGGGAAGCAGACGAGCAGATGACAGAATCACCAGGAATTCGTGTGCTTTACTTGGGAAATGAGACCGCTTTCCTCTTTCTTCAGATCAACAAAATTGAAATTCATTGCAGCTGGCAGCACACACAGAATTCGCACTTAAGATTGTTCTTTAAAAGAAGAAGCTACCCTCAGTTTGTGGAACAAAACTGCAAAAATAACCATCATCATCTTAGCTTTAATCATACTAGCTGCAGCCAACAAGTTGCTAAATTAGAGAAGTTCTTAGGCACTTAAACATGTGCCTTTTACTGTTATTCAAATCTCTGGGGTTCATTCACTGTTTTAAGCTCTGTAACAACATAGAAAAATCCATCTCTTTCTACTTCCATAGACTGTAAAGAAAATAAAAATAAAAAGAGAAAAAAATTCTAAAGTAAATTTCTGTTTTTCAATCCTAATACATGCGGTTTTCTAAACCTTTTATACTTGTCACACTCTGGGGGGCTCTCTCTCCCTTTTTAGCCTGTTAAAAATTCTAGTGCCTATAACAGACACTAAGGCCCTACCAGCATTAAGCGGCAGACCACTTGATATGTATTTAAATATCAAATACATAAATAAACAACTACTTCCTGAGTCTGCATATGCCCAGTCTTGTCAATACAAACCCTGAGCTAGCCCGCATTCCTCCAGTTTGCTTCTCAGATTATCATATTGGGGACAACGTTAACCTTGTCTTTAGTGAAAGTCTGTCAGACGGAACGTCTTCCCATTACCTACCAGACCCAGAGGATATCTCGGATATTTACAACCTAGTAATTATTAGGGAGGAAGAAGAGCAAGCTTGATGCAGCGTGCTTCCAGGCACTGAAGCTGCAACAGCTGACCTACAAACCATTTCATAAATCACACGGAAATAACGAAAGCGCTCCTAGCAAGGATGCCGCTCCCGCTGTGCGTTTAGCGGAGAGTTTCTAACGTAGCGGGAAGCGCGGCGGCGAACGCGAGCCCCGCGGCAGGCAGCGGCGCGCGGGCCGCACAGGGAGCGCCCGCGCTGACGCCGCTCGCGCCGGAGCCACGCGCGCTGCGGGGGAATGAACAACGCCCGCATTTCCTCCCAAGTTTTCACTTCCGTAAGGCAAACAGGAAGGGGTCAGCTGCTCCGCTGAAGGCGGAAAATCCCAACGGAGACAAACAAGGCGGACGGGCAGCGTCATTTCCCTACAGGCAGGCAACGAAAGCACCGGCACTGCTGCCAGCGCCGTCTCTGCCGGGAGCCAGCTCTGCCCAAAGCAAAGCCCTACGGCCGCTCGCTCGGCACACTCCACGGGCAGGCCCAGAGGCAGCACAGCCACTGAGGGGAAAGAAGTTTTCGGAAATTTCTGAAACTCCTTTCCCTCCGAAAGGCTCTTTCATACGCAGCCGGCCTTGCTCAGGGCGCAGCTGAGGGAAACGGCACGTCCTGCCCGGTGCCAAGCTGTTCCTCCTTCAACGGCCACGACACCTGAACCGCCCACCTGGGAGCGGATCAACCCCTCCACGTGGGCACGGCCACGGAAGGCGCAAGGACCGTGGTAACCCCTAAGCTGCTTCAGCTAAAGTAAAATCAGCCTGGGCCTGATTATAAAAATACCCCATTTTCCAGAAACATATTACAGACTACTTTTGTGTATTTCTATTTTTCTAGTTCCTGAAGTCACCCAGTAGCCAACTGTTCCATTTTTAAAGTGTTATGAAAATTATTTAAAAAAAAAGAAAAAAAAAAAAAAAGATTTGGCAACACTTCAGAGGTACAGAAAAGGCTCTGCTCAGGCAGCAGCACTGTAGGTTTTGTACACAGCACTGCCTGTACCCTGGATTATTTGGAGAAACAGCTCTACAAATGAAATAGGGGGTCAGTTTCTCTAGCTATACAATCAGCGATTGCTCTGCCGAGACCATCAACAAGCACACAAGTGTTATGTACATGTGTCCACAGCGATGTTCTCTGCCAAATCAAAAAAAAAGAGGCTATTTTAGAGAGGTCAGCTGCTGGGCAGTAACAACTTTCAGTTATTCATGCAAGATTTAATAAGGCCATTACTAGCAACAGGTGGGATTTCTTTCTCTTTTTTTTTTTTTATTTATTTTTTTTTTAATCCACACTTGAGAGGCCCAATCAGTTCATGCATAACTGAATAAAAATATTATCTTTCTCATGAGGGAAAAAAAAAAAAAAAACACACCCCACAGTCTCCAGCACAAAGCAACTGCAACACCAAGTACTGGTGAGGAGCTGGCGCAGCGAGACAGCCCCGTCCCCAGCACCTCCGCTCCTGCTCACAAGTTCACTGAGCAGGAGGAGAGGAGAATCGACACAACTGTCAGTCTAACGGCTGCTATTCATAGTGCCGCCGACAGCTGCAAGACCATGAAGAATCGTGTCATTTTATACATCTGCTGCTCCTTCTGAGGAAGTTCTGAGCCACTCACTGCAGAGAGAAAGGCTGCAGTTATTGGCAAGGAGAGAAGAGATATCATAAGGTGCTCATAAGATATCATAAGGTGCTCATAAGATATCATAAGGTGTTCATGCTTACGAAGAAAACACACACAAAACTTCTCGTGCACACAGAGGCAACGACTAGCCCCATTTTACTGCCACATTTCCCAGTGATGAGAGTGGCAGTTTATAGGGGTTTTCCTGAAAACGAATCAGGCCATAAGCACCTTGCAGAACATCAGGTGGAGCTGGGAACAGAACTATATTTAAACTTCTCCTTTAACCGCCAAACAATTTCCAAGCCCAAGCAGATGGTGAGCCTCTCTTGAAGGTCTTGTGCCCATGCGTGGCTCTGGCACAGGGAGCTCTGGGCCCAACAGCAGTCTGTGTATACCCGCACAAAGCAAACAAAAAACTACTACTCTTGTAGCTGTGGCCTTGAACTTTGCAGTCCAAGCAGTTGTCACCATGGTTTTCAATGGCTGTAAAGACATTCCAATTCCCAGAGTCTCTAATTAGTTGAAAAGTTTACAGCACGAAAAGCGCTCACAATGCTGGATTCTCCTACAAGGGAACAGTTCCCGGCATCATGCTACATATAAAGTCCTCGAGCCCAGGAAGGCATCGTGGCAGCACTACAGCTACAGTAGCAGGATGAAACTTCCCAACTACAGCTTTTAATGAGAAAGCATATTTAGACACTCAGACAATGAACACAGATTAGTTTTATATCACTGTAAACAGGAGGGACAAAATAGAAGTGGACAGTCAGTGTTTACCTTCCATCAAAAAAGAAGAACTTGCCACGACCGTTCTTTTCTCCATGCACAAAGTTTCCCTCAAATCTGTCTGTGGATGAGTAGGTGACCGTACAGAATCCATGCGGCAAACCATCGTCATCTAGATGCCCTAAAAAAAAAAAAAAACCACATTAGATGTTACACATAACTGCAACCCTATTCTGATTACATAGACATTTGAAAGAAGCAGCTCCTTGCTGTGGACAGTGATCCTAATCCAAATCTCCAAATCTTTCTGTTAAGAAGAGTGATCAGAGATTCAGTACAACTGAAGTTGGTAATTCTGTAACACACTTCATTGAAAAGAATAAACAGAAAGGGTCAGAATAAAATGAAGGGGGTAAGGGAAAGAAGGAAAAAAATCTAAAAGAAATGAGGCTCATACTACTCACAAATGTGTTAATATACTTCCACAAGAACATAATCATTTTTATTATCTAAAATATGTATTTCCTGGTGAGAAGAGAACGGATTTAGACTTCAATCCATAGAGTAAGATGGGGTGAGGTTTTTTGGATGAACACATATCTTAGACCAAGACAGTCTTCTACCTCACAGTTACATCCGCAGAAATGTAAAGAAATAAAAGCATGTAATATTTGCAATACTATGGCCTTGTAGCATGTTAGTTCACTTTGTACTTTAGATTTCTAATTTTGCTTTCTAATGTCTCATGTGCTCACATTACATCCCCTGCTTTCCTCTCTCAGTCATATCAGCTTTCCCCATTACAGCTGGGGAAAGTAGATGGGTGACGCACTAGATCCTCACCTGCAGGCATTTGTATTTTAGAGATTACAGCTGGCAAACTCGGATTAAGTTAAATCAGCTACACACGAGTTAACATCATGTTAACTCTGATGAGTTAACATCAGAACTAACGTTGCAGCTCCAGCTGCCTGTTCAAAGCCAAAGAAAATCAAAAGAACAGTGGCGTAACAATATTTTCTAGCTTACCTGTGTGAACAACGTCCTCAGCACTGCATTAACAGAATATTGTTCTGATTGTAAAACAAGGATGCTCAAGCTCAGCAGGGCTGCTTTCAACACAGTGTTACACCAAGTGTAGGTGTAAAAAGCTCCCCTCATGATATTTTAGCAGGTATAAGCTCTGCATGAAAACTGACCAAAAAATGAAAACGAGCATATATTTTTGTCCTTCTATGTTTCTAAATAAAAACTGAACTCTAATCCCATGAGTCTCTTTGTGGTGTATACAAAGCCTATTAGAGATACTTATGTACTTCTACAGGCTGTAGGTCAATCTCTTTGCTGATTAAATTTGCCAAAGGCACCAAAACCGTAAAGGTTCCATAAACATGTAGAAAGGCAACAGCAGATTCCAATACGACACAGAGTAATGGGAATCCAGGCTGATGCATGTAACAAGAGGCACTTCGGTACTAACAACCCTAGAGACCTAAACCCAAAGAGGAAACAAACACTGCAAACAGGAGTGAGAAATGCCAAGTATGTATGTCCACCACATTAATGGAAGTTTGGTTTTGATTTGCCTCAAGAACCCAAACAGTAGCAGACTTACACTGCAAATACATCTGCTTTCGGCTGTGTTGGCAGCACCACAGGTCATCAGAAATTAAAAAAAAAAAAAAAAAAAAATCACAGTTTAAGCAATGTGTCAGCAAGCAATGGAGCCGTGAGAGGAGGGCAGCAGACTATGCAGTATCAGAGATGACAAGAAACAGGTCAGCTGAACCTTGTCCAAGACCCTGCAGATACAAGAGAAGCCTGAGTCCCGAGCGCTCTGAAGGAGCGGCAGGCAGCGTCTGTGGTGCAGCGGGTGGGAAAGCAGACGCTTGCACGACGGCTGAGGTTGGAAGCTATTGCATCCCTTCCTGCAAATCAGCATAACCACGTGCCTGTCTGAAATGCCTGTGCGCTAAAGTAGGCAGCACAGAGAATGGGAGAAATTAGACACGTGCGGGCGCTGATGGGCCTAGGAACTCCTCAAGATCGCAGAGATGCGGTGGGGTAGTTCACAGGACTAGAGTGCCACAAGGGATGGATACGGACCCTTCAGGCACTCTGGAGTGCTGAGGGAGCTCGCTGATGTCACTGCAAGGCCACACTCAATCATTCTGAAAGGTTGTGGTGATGCAAGGAGGACAAGAGGAGGGGAAGAGAGCAAATGTCACTCTTGTCTTCAACAAGGAGGATCTGGGGAGCTATAGGCCAGCCAATCTCACCTTACTCCCCAAGAAGGTGGTGAAAAAAAATCCTCCTGGAAACCACTTCAACATTAAAAATAAGGTGATTGGGAGCAGTCAACATGGATTTACAACAAGTAAATCATGTCCGGTCAACCATATAGCTGTTGGAATGTACAGCTTGATGGATGAGTGGAGAACAGGGCAGACTGTTTACCTTGACTTTAGCCTGGAGAAGAAAGGGCTCAGGAGGGATCTTATCCATGTGTATAAACATCTGATGAGGGGTGTAAAGGAGACAGAGCCAGGCTCTTCCCAGTGCTACCCAGTGATGAGAAAAGAGGCAGAGGGCACAAACCAAAACACAGTTCCATTTAAGCATTAAAGCATAAGAAAAAGCTTTCTCACTGTGAGAGTGACTAAACACTGAAAAAGCTGCCCAGAGAGGTCCCATACTGGAAGATATTCCAAGCCTAACTGGACACAGCCCTGCTCCAGCTGACTTTGCAGGAGGCAGGAGCTGTGCTGGTCTAGATCATCTCCACAGGAACCTTCTGCTGTCAATGACTCTAAGAAAGCCACTGAACTCAAATTCATTTTCTTTGCTTTTTAAAAGTTCATGTAACAATGTAAGGTAATGTAGGAATATTAATCATCTGATGCCACTGTTACATTAAGTATGGAAATGCGCCTAAAAAGAAGGTATGTGAGAGAAAAATCACAACGAGATCCAGACTTAGCAAAGAGCTCAAATTCCCTCCTTCCTTGTTCCCATAAATGCCCCCTGGTGCAGCTGCTCTGACACTCGCATAGCATCTGTGCACGTTAGACATTAGAATTATAAAACACTGACAATTGTTATATTATATATTTTTGAAAAGAAAAAAAAAAAAAAAGATAGAAGTTTACAACTTGGTTCTTTGCAATTATTCAGTTTTGTCAAGATTTTGCCGGATGCAGAACCCCCACAAAAGCTGCCATACTTTTGCACACCATGCATATCAGTAATTTTGCAAAGCAGGATTCAGACTAGCCCAGAGATTTCAAAGGCCAGCTTTGCACTGATGGCTTCTATACAGACTCTTAATCTCATCCATGGCACAAAGAATCCAATTCTTCTAACACGCTAGAGATTTTCCCTACCAAAGGGGGAAAAAAAAAAAGAAAAAGAAAAAAGCAAAAGCACACAAGCCCCCAACAAAACAAAGCACAGACATTTGGTCTGTCTTTGTAGAGAAAAATAAATAAATAAAAAAGTAATTTCAAGTGTAATTATATAGATGCAAGTTCTCCTATATGGCTGAGGCCTTAGGCTCCAATTCCGCTCCAGATGAAGTCAATGGAAAAATTCGGATTATTTCAGAGAGAGCAAAGCAGAGCTTTCCTCTCTCCTTTCTCACTACTCTCCTCCATTTGTGAAAACTAAAACAGAATATCCTTATCTTTTAAAAATTATTTTAAAATCTTCCTTTTGTCACTTCAGGGCTCCCTCAAGATTTCCTTTTAAGCTCAGATCATGAGCTTTTCAAGAAAAGAAATTACACTTTTAAGGGCTTGTTCACAATACAACAATTTGAGACTATTACCAGTGACACTGACATATAAAAAACAGAGATAAACAGCAGTAATACTGCTAACAAGGGGCATTTATTTAATAAAAGGCTTACAGCGTGCATCACCAGTAAAAGATTCTGGCCACAGAGATGCCATGCTGATGTTTTAGGAACAGCAATAATAGTAAATAAATAAAGCAAATCTCATAATGTTTGGGAGAAAAAGTGTGCTTGATTTCTGCCACATTCCTAACTTCCCTTAGAGGGGTCCCGCCGCAGCCTCCTCTCCCCCCAGCATCACCCTGCTTCGGTGTCATTCAGCAAAACACAAGCTTTCAAGCATCCTGCTGAACGCTACGTTCTTCCGAAGCTCGTCCGCTTAGCCCAGGGCAGCGCTAAGCTGATCCACGACGTGGCGGGGGCTTTACCTGCAACGGGAGGGACAGAACCGCGACCCTGCTCGAGACACAGTGATAATCCAGAAACACATTTGGGGAGAGCGGTGCGGAAAGGGAGGCAGAAGGACACCTGCTAAGGCACATCTCATCCACAGTGTCCTGCATCTGGAGAATCCCGCCTCCCTCCCAAGGCTTTACACAGCTCTGCCAGCCCACACCCACGTAACCCCGATGCTAAGGGCAGCTGCTCAGCTCGCATCTGTCGGTAAGTTACTCTCTACGTCTGCTTTAGAGAAACGTGCACCGAGGCCTCATTCTCCTGCCACGATATCCCAAGAATGCACCACTGAACGATGAGCGTGCCAGGCAGCCCCTTACTTTGTACGCTTAATTCCGATAACTGAAAATCTAGGACTGCTCTTTGTGGCCGGCACTACGCCCTGAGAGGAACGTTAAAGGAGTAGGTGCTTTTATTTCGAGCTGGCACATTTTGTTCAATAGCTGCCCGAGGCAAATCCTTACTGTGTTCCTAGATGCTTCACAGGGATGACAGCATGTTGCTGATTTATATTGCTGCATGCCCAGATTTCCATTAGCAATGCCTTCCAGAGGGGCGTACCTCAGTTTCAAAACTCCTGGAAGCTAATCCTCCACCCTGGGAAGGAGGGCGCGTTGCCTCAGAGCCGGGCCTTCCCATTCCCAGACCCGTCGTCCTGCTCCTCTTCTGCCACCAGCTGAGGTGGCCACAGTTACTTCCTCCACCTGTATTTTCCCTCTCCTATGTGCACCACCAAAACTGTAAACTCAGGGAGGTTTTGTGGCTCCTACAGTCTTTACCAAGGACACGCGTATCTTGACTCCGGAATTATCTCTGAAGGGGATAAGCACGGGGACGCTCTTGCGGTTTCTCACGGTCTACACTTTCTAGCCTGCGCGAGCAGCTGGCACCAAGGAGAGAGGCCGATACCACCTCGTGTGCTCTGCTACCTACAGAAGGTGCTGTGGAAACCAGGGGCAAATGGGTTAACGGCTCCTTGCGTCATCACCAAAGACACTGACTACACAGGCCCGAAAGTAGAAACTAAGTGCAAATGCACACACATGATGCAGAGCAACAACAGCAGGAGAGGCTCTTTCACATGCTGAGAACAAATCAGACATCACGGCTATTTTCTGTAGCTTCAGATGCAGCAGGGGAGCCCAGCCGCGGGCTGCAGCCAAGTTCCCCTAAGTGCCCCCTTGCTCGCGCAGGCAGGGGCTGCAAACTGCCTGTGGGGCGCACGCCGAGCCCCCGGAGCGGCCGCGCCACGCGGGGCTCGCCCGACACGCAGGGACTCGTGAGGGCTGCGTATAAAAACACCGCGGGCGGCCGCACACGGCGCGGCGGCCTCGTGCCGCACCCGGGCCGAGAGCGCGGAGGCCCAGCCCGTGAGGACAAATAAATGAGTGGCTGAAGACAGCGGCAGGCG
>WBNA01000033.1:2541759-2552175 GCA_013398345.1 Nothocercus nigrocapillus | reverse complement strand
CAGGGGTACACGCGTCCGGAGAAAATGCCATGGAAATTTGTTAATCTGTGCTGAGAGAGGTCCCTAAAATTTCCTATGAAGTAGTGCACAAAGCGGAAGCAAACCCAAGCCCGTCCAGCGTGGGCCCCTCAGGGTGCTGCAACCTGTAAATCGCTGGCGAGGCACGCTTGGGCTGGTGTCACCATTTCTGCAAGGCACCGGGTAAGAGAGACTCTCTTATGCACCATAACCTGCACTGTGTCATCACTTGTTCCTGGGCTATGCTGAGAAACATTCTTTTATCTGATACACTTGATATTGAGAGATTTAATCACCAAAACATACGGGCTCCCAGATTTCAGTTTTGCACAAAGTGCATCAAACTTGGGCAGCCCATTTGGCCTGCGAGCTCGTACCACCACGATGAAGCGCTCCAGCACTGAACACCTCAGCGCACTTGTGGGATCTCATTCACCTCCAAAGAATGACAGTGCAGCAGGAACCACCCCTAAGGGAAGCCAGAGAGTTCTCCAGATGGCTGTGATGGGAATGCAGGAGGTGCCTCCTTTACCCCACAAGAGACGACCCAGACGGTCGGGGCTGGAGCACCTCTGCTACGAGAAACAGGACTCATGCTTTAAAACAAGAGAAATCCTGACTTGATATAGGGGGAAAATTTCACACCGCGAGCCCAGCCAAGCAGCGGAGCAGGTGCCTGGGAAGAGTGGGCAGTCTCCACCCCGGCACGCTCTCAAGTCCGGCTGGGTAAAGCCCTGAACAGCTTGATCTGGTCTCAGAGCTGCCCCTGCTGCGAGCGGGCGACACCGAGAAATCCTGGAATTTGGAAATCCTAAAACTGGAGTACAACGAGGTTAGTATTTGACCTAATTGACATGAGAATTTATAAAATATTAATCACAAGAGCCCTGGAGAGGATTTGAGAATTGCAGGAAACTCAGGCAGAACAGAAAGGGTTGGCTTTGCATTGTGGATGGTTATTTTAACTAGGGAACAGTCAGTTTTGCTGTTTAGGAAAGAGGATTTGTGGTTTGAAGTCTGGGTATTGAAAACAGCTCTGACTTAAACTCACCAAAATAGAACCTGAGGCAAGAAAACAAGGCACATTTCATTGCTTTGCTGGGATCTGCATACTTACTGTGCTCAGGCAGAGAGTTGTTATTTTTACAACCCCTATATGATACGTGTCTGTTTTGTCTCAGTAACCGTGTGTCCCTGGGGAGCCTCACTGAAACCCAGAACACACACAACAGCACAGAGATATATTATTAACATACCTGGAAAGGAGGTGGGAAAATGGGCCCGGAACTGGAAAATATGGTACCATTTCCACTAAGAAACAATAAGGGGCAGGTGGTCGTGAAGCACAACAGAAATCGAGGGAAACAGCCCATCCACGACCTGCACACCCAGAGGAGAACATGGAAATTAACAGGCAGCTGGAACACAGCGGCGAGGTGGGCGCTCACTTGCAGGAGCTCATCAGAGTATGGGATAGCAGCATTCACACTACGAGCTCGCCTTTCTCCCAGACCTTTTGCCAAAATGACACAGCAAAAATGTTAAGGTTACATAAGTTCTCAAAATACAGGAAATACCCATCCAAATTTAATGTGCCCTTGCATTTTATAAGTGACTTGATGTTTTTAATTAGAGAACCGTGTATCATTTTTCCAGAGTGCTCCTGCCCTATGATGACAGTATTTCCTCTTCCCCTATGCATTCCACACACAGCCCCAGGCCTTCCTTCCTTCCTTCCTTCCTTCGCTTATCATCCGAGTCCTTTAGTAGATACAAAGTAGGAAGTTGAATACCAAGTGAGAGAGTCTCCCCTCACACCCACCGGCCACAGCCAGGCCGCTCCGCGAGCGCTCAACCCACCAGCAGAGTCCCGCGGGCGCCTTGGCGTAACCGGCTTGCGCAGTGCTGGAGAGGAGAACCCCAGAGAACATCTCCCACGCTGCTCTCCGCAGCCCTCCGAGCGGCTCGCGCTGCTCACAGGCTGCAGAGGTGCCTCCCCGAGCGCTTTCGGCTTTCGGAACGGTCTGATCAGACAAGCAGTGAAACGTTTGGTGACTTGCAGTGCGTCTTCCTGCCGCTAAGCACTGCTCGGGCTGGTTCAAGCTGCTACGGGCTGGTGGCCCTTCCTTCTCTACGCGGAGGCCAGTTTGCTCGCTTTGTGTGCAGCCAGTGGGCTGCTCTACGTGTCAGCTCTGCATCCAGCAATCTCATCTTACTGGTTTTGCAATCCCTTCCTTGATTTACATTTCATTTAACGCCAACTCTTGCGGGGAGGGAGGAAACCTAAAACTGAAAGAAATGCAGAGAAACATTTTTCACAAAAATCTGATGGGTTCTTTCTGGATTCAAAAACTCTGGTCACTCCCTACACTGTCCTGGATGGCTTTTCTCCTCTTCTTCAGGTTGTTTCCCTTCTTTCGCTACTGAACCCTTCCAGTTCACCTCCAGTCTATTCCTTCCTATGTTCCCATCTACGGGTAGCTTTTGCCTGATGCGACCTAAGCAGAGCTCTGCCACATCGTAACAAGTGTTTTCTGTCATCTATAAGTAGGACAAGCTTTATTATAAGCAAAAAGAGAATGACTGCTTCCTAAAATGCCTCAAATGCTAAAATAAGAAATAATCTTTGCAACACTCCAGGTTGCTGCTTGTTCAGGCTACAATACCGCAATGCTGTTTTACAGAATACTGCTTTTGAGGCTGGGACTTTAAGGCTTAAATTAAGGCACTGTGGGGTTGTTCTCTGGTGATTCCTCAACTTTGAACAACATCATTCAGACATTTACAACACAAAAATAACTCCTCTATTACACAGAACACTTTGCATCTCTATAACAAATGATCAATATAATCTCTTAATCTGATTTGCATTCAAAATGCTATCATCTTGTTCTTATTTCTGAAGTTTGTTTTCATTGCTCCTTTGTTAGAAGAGACAAAACAGCCATGCTGGTATCTCTGGCCAGGACCACCACAACTCGGATATGTGCTGAGGGCCTCTGGAGCTACGGGTCTGCTGAGACACGTAACGGCAGTATATGTGGAAGCAGGAATTTTTTTTTTTTTGTAGGAATCTCCCAAATTAGTGATTGCTGTGACTGGGTCGGCCTTCAGGGCTTTCTCTTTGCATGTGAACACCTTGGCACAGTTGGTTTTGCTGGAAAGTGGTGGAAATCTTCTCCAATTTTTCACTAAGTTCACCAGCAGGCTAATGGCTTGAGTTCACGCTGCAGCAATTGTCCCATGTCTAGACTTCTTGGAGAGGTGGACTAGAGCACAACGTGGGGAGCACACACATCTGAAATGCTGCCCACCAGCTTGTTCGAATCCAGTCGTCCCATCAGCCAAATAATTAGTGGCTGGCTCCACATAGTGGTTCCTCAAGTAATTCCACTGAGTATGGGTTTGATATTCGGTATTTCATCACTCAGCATAGCATTACATTATATTAGTTTCCAGTGAGGTGCCTGCCATTTGCAAGGCCCTGAACCACTGGGAAGCCTGTACAATAGAAGAGCCAAAGCTGGCTGGAGTCATTCTGGCCCCTGCTGAGCCCATAGCTGGCGGGTGAGATGAGGAATTAGAAAGATAGCGTGCCCTCGTGCAAATCGGTGAGTGTGATGTTGCCATTGGCAGAGAGAGGTAGGCCTAGCCTGATAAGGAGTGAGTCTAAGATTAATTAAAAAAAGAGCAGAGCGCTGTATTGGGAGATATTATAGCACCCAAATCAGCATCTGACACTTACGAAAAACATGGCCATTGCACAGCCTTGGCTAAGAAGTTTTATGGCAGTCAAGTTGATGGCACATGGCTATGGAAGACTGACTTTTTTTTTCTTTTGCTTTTTCTTTTTTTAATTCTGTGAAGTAATCTTATTTTCCCAAACCTCAATTATTTGGCAGTACTCGAGACATACAGACTTATCTCTCAAGCTCCTTTACTCCTACAAGCGCGATTGATTACATCAAGCATTTCTGCCTATGTGTCAAAGGCAGAATAAACTGCTACATCTCGCCAGCGTACAACTGTCTTTCTAGGGCGACAGGATGGCAAAGAAACTTCTGTGAAATGTCTTTCAGGGGCCAACCTACCAATCTCATTTGATTCATCTTTAAAAGAGTAAGTAATTTTTAAAGCAGAGGACTTCAGTTAGAAGAAGAAAAAGGCATGAACCTGTTTTTGCTCCCATACTGCTCCTTTGCAGGTGGCTTTTCTCTGCACAGTTCCTGCCTGTCACTAAGCCAACGTCTGAGTTACGGACGGTGCTGCAGCTCAGCTCTGCCCTTTGTTAGAGCTGGATCTTGGAGCTTCAGAAGAACCTTCTGGCAAGGGGAGAAGGCCACAGGCAGCCCCAGATTCTGCTGTTTGCTTGTTTGTTTGTTTCCACACAGCCCTTGTCCATACTTATTTGCTCAACTGAAAGTGAGGATGAATCTTAATCACCAAGACAGGATTTTTAAAACTGTGACAAGTCTGCTCAAAGTGTCTCTTCATAGGAAGTTGGGGTGAACTGTGTGTCGTGCACAGCTGTGTCATTTTGTATCACGTTTTTAGCTATGACATTGTGTTACTCACAGGCTCTAATTTCAGTTACATAAGCTTCTGTGTCAGGGCGAGATGAAGCCAAGCTGATGCACACAAATAGCGCTGGACTGGTACTGTAAAAAGCATGACTAAGTCTAATCTGAAACTCTCTGACACTTGTTTGCGACAAGATGGGTTCCTGTCTGCTTCCAGATTTGCAATCTGTTCTCTCTGCAGGATGTGCAAGGATAATGCGTAACTTTCCATTAAAACTCAATTCTATAATTGATACCAATTTTTTTTTTTTTTTTTTTTTTCCAGGAACCGTATGTGTTTCTTGGCCCTGCCGGCGCGAAGCGGGGACTGCGACGCTCCTGGGAAGGTGCCATCGCGCACCGCTCCAACTGCTGAGTCGCCAGCTTTCCGTGCGGACAGACCGTCTCCTTGCACCGCGCTTCCACGTGAGCCCAGGATATCCTCAAGAGACCTGCCCGAGCGGGACAAATCACATTCGTCAAAGCGTGTTTGCCCTGCGGAGTCCCAGCTGACTCCGGTTTGGGCTCGCAGCGCAAGACCGCGGGGCCGGGTACGCGCGCAGGCCACCGCGCACGTAACAGCCTCAGCGCTGCTCTCAACAGGTAACGCGGCGAGCAGCAGCGTGGCAACTTGGTGTCACCACGCTGTGACACATGAGTAACGCGGCAGGGGTAGCGCGTATGTGTGCGCGCGTGTCTGTGTGTGCCTTACGCTTCTGACCTCTTCTCCCCGCCACGGTGATTTTTGACAACTCATTCTGCCTCACCTGAGAAGCAGATGGGGACGCCTGGCACTTGCGGTATCTATCGATAGAGGCAACACGCTGCGAGGGCGCACGAAATGCGTCAAACGTCCATTCCTAGAGCAGACCGCAATCTGACAACCCCACCTTTATAAAGTCAGCTAACCATAAAAGCTGAGGCTGTATCTTTCGAATCTGAGAGCTCATATTGCCAAAGAAATGCTAATTGTGCCACGATTAGGAGAAGTCTCTTCGGTGCCTGGTAAGGCAAGGCAGTGAGTTACCCACACTCTTCCTCCAGTGTCATCCTGTGCTCTAGAGGCAAAGCAGGGAAAGGTTCTTGCCTACCTACACTAACCTGCACGCATATCAGTAACACAGTTTTTAATTATTTTGTAGTACTGCTCATTACTAATTTGATGAGATCTACATTCAATTATGCCACTACGTAGTTCTGTCAAAACTCCACAGAACGCAGACATAACAAGTTTTCTGTCTCTACATTCTGTTTCCATCAATGATTCGCTTTTCATTGATTTTCAGCAATGCCCAAGACTGCTCTTTTCCACAAACTAGTTTGATCTGCCACTAGCAAGAGAAAAAAAAAAGGTGTTCAGTATAATGCAACACTTGCTCTCTAAATATGTACTTTCAATTCATTGAACATGGCAACTTAAAAAACAAAAACAAATGAATTACTGCTGTGGCACAACAGCACACACCCCTTGCTACGTTTTTCTTAACAGTGATGCTTACAAATGTATGCTACCAGCATAACTGTGAATGTTTCGGGCACCCACCTAGTGCTGAAAGAAGGGCTGGCATTTTGAACATTTTGCTCAGAGATGCATATAATTCTGTCAATAACAGCCACCAAAATAAGTCCCTCTGCTGCTGTCGTCCTGTTAGCAAGGACAGACACACATCCATCTGCCCAGAGATAGCACACCAAGCAACTCAAAATTTGGGTTAACTCTCAATTTAAAATGTAGTTGTCAAATCTCTTTCTGCCCCTGAAATGCAAAGTTGGCAATATCACCCGAGCTGAGGGCAGGCAAGATGTTCCTTTGACGAAGGATCTATTCTTGGCTCTGTGATAGACCTCTCATGGAGCTTGCTACAGGTCATTTCAGGCCAGATTTCCCATAGCATTTTGCCCTGGCTCAGCTCTACCTGCAAGTCTGACTGAAGCCTTAAGCCTGAAATGCTTCTTCCTCTGACTGTAGAGTGAGTCTGTCTCTCCACACCTCAGTGTTTCCCCAACACAGCACAGATGTGAAGATGTGGGATCCCATCCACATATCTGTTGTGAAGCTAAACTAATGTCTGTAAATCACCAAGATCCTCAAGCAGTTACACCAGTCTGAAGTATTGCTAGTAGCTCAAGGCTTCTTTGGTTGCAGACCTATCAAAAGGGCGCACACAGACGCACGTTCAGGGCGATGCCTGCCTTCGCCAAGCTTTCCGCTTGGCCTCTCTTTTATCTTGGTCAGTCCCGTCCCATTAACTCCTCATTGCCACGAGCTAAGCCCAGTCGCGTGCTGATACATACCCTACCATGCAGAGAGCTGAGCGCCAGCCTTGGCAATTCCGCAGGCCCGCGCTGCGAGGAAAACTGGCAGTGCAAGTGTCACTCATCAAACGGACTGAGTCATTCTCCGCTTACTCCTGGAAGGACTGCGACCAACAGTAACTGCTTGTTATGAACACTCACCCCCTTTTCCAAAAGATTAACTTTCCCTGCAGGTGGGTGAGGTAATCTGCATAGGCTTATGTCACATGCAGTTTTAAGATGGATCTCCTTCCTCGGAAAAGCTCAGCAAATACCCAGCTCGTCTTCATTTCTAAAGCCTCGGTGGTTTTGTTAGATGCGTGACTATAGTAAAAGGTTACTTATGGCACAAAATAAAAAGCACCGAGCTTGATACGCCAGAGGGTGGACTCTGTTGTAAGCAAGGAAGCTGTGTAGCATCAGGGCACCATGAGAAAGGGCACTGCACAAATACGGGAGAATTACAAACCCTGACTGTGCAGGAGGGGCAAATAAATGCAAGCCCTAGTTTGTTCCGGACATCTTTCCCCGTAAGAAGCGCCCTGCTACACGCAAGGACACATATTCTTCCATGTGGGTCACGGCTGGGACCTTCTGCTCGCGCAACGCGTTTGCTCGGCCAAGGCTGGCGCGCGCGGAGCGGGAGAGGCGCCGCGCGCAGGCACGCGGCAGCAGCACGGGTACCGCAGCGAGGGCGAGCGGCGCCGCACGCGCCGCTCCTGCCTGCGGCTCCTCACGTGGGCCCGCCGGAACCAAGGCGCTGCTGGCGGCCCCAGGCACAAGCTCCCTCTGCCACAGGGTAGTAACTAAGCTGCAAGTGCTCCGTCCACAGCAGCACGTTCCAGCAGGAAAGGAATTCAACAGTAGCGAATTCTTGGTCGTTTTTTTTCTTAAAGCACATGTTATTCTCACCATTTTGTTTTAAGAGCAGGAATTGCAAATAACAACAGAAAAAACAACAACAATGAAGCAACAAACGCAGAAGCTCTCTGGGCTCCTAAGATGACAGATGACCTGCTTTTTGGAAGTTATTTCAGTAGTTTTGCCATTTTTAATATAAAAATTTTATTCATAATTCATAAACTACTCACCTTGCATTATTACCTGCATTCCTGATATCATGATGATCCAACAGTCATGTCAGACTACAAACCCAAAGGCTAAAGGCTAAGCTGCCACATTTTGCAATTTCTATTGAGCATGTAGTTTTGAAAACATTGTCTACATGCTTACGAGGCAGTTTGAATGAGTTTCAAATACCAAGGAAGTGTTTGCCTGCTTTTCCCTTTGTCTCCCTCTCACTTCCTGCCTGTTTTGTAACTTCACTTACATTTTGGCTGGCAGGGAGAGGCCAGAAACTGTGCACCAGCATATGCAAGAGTTTCTAATTATTTCAGGAATCAGCGGTTTAGGGCCTCTGCTTTGCCATCCTGACAGACTAAGCATGAAGGTGGCACAAGGCGTTTCTGCAACCACACAGGCACATACAAACACACACACACGTACGTATCCGCAGTGAGGATCAGGACTAAAGCATTTACAGGATCAACCTAATAAGCTCTGGCAATTCCCTAAGTTCTGGTGTCTCTAGAACATCTTACTTTCGTGCTCCTAGGCAAATGCTGTAGCGGTTGCAGAGAGAGGTTTGTATATAAGCTAGCGAACACAGATTTCTAGTTGCACCAACCCTTAGCACTCATCTAAAAACATTAACTAGAAATATATCATCATTGGCATTTTGCATATGGATTCAATAAAAGCAGTGGCAGCTAATGAGTTGCTGTCACCAGAGGGCATTGGAGGACAAGCTGCATTTTCAGACAGCACAGGCTCTGTCCCTATAGTTAAACAAGCGAGTATTAATGAAGTCAAAGCACCTGCAGCGTCTCTCCGGTCGGCATAATCCTGATGTGAAACCAGCAACTGCGGCACAACAGGCAGGGCCAGCAGCTGGGCCCCGGGCTTGCCCCACACGGCTCCAAGCTAAGGGGTGTCTCCTCGCTCGTTCCTCCGCACGCACGTGAGGAGGGTGGAAGCAAGTAAGGCTAAAACGGAGCATTCAGAGACCCTCTTCATAGAAAGAAGTGAACAAGGGGCTCAAGGGCTATTCACCCATGGCTGCCCCGATGTGGTCCAGCTGCCTCGTGGTGCACCAGCACTTACCTGGAGACTAGGAGGCCCTCCTAGGCTCAGACATCTTCCTGCTACTTCCCGGTTTGGTTCGTGAAATTCATTTCTACGTTAATACAAGCTCAGAGGTTTACAGCAGGAGATGATTTTCTTAGAGTGCCTCACTTGAGTGAAGGGCACCTCTTCAGATTAGCAAGGGAATAAAAGCAATCTAAGACAGGAAACGGCATGAAAAGTACGTACTTGGGAGCCAAAGTGGCAAATACATTTCACTTATCAGAAAGAGATACCGTCCATTAAAATCAAACAACAAAGCTTTCCATGCATTATGAGCACACTGCTTTTAGAGGAGAGGGAGCAGACCAAGTCGCCCTCATCTGTTGTCACTGTAAAATAGCAATGCTCATTTATAGGCTATGGCAGCGGCAAATTTGTGCCGCACGTCAGATCCCCGAGGCTATGAGATCACTGCCTGCAATTAGGGAGCGAATACTGCTGTGTGACAGCGAAAGGCCTGCGAGTCTGAAGCAGGGATTCCTGGGCGTTTAAAGCAGGGTCAGCTCAACACCCTAAGAGTAATATTCCGAGTTATAGTAGGTAATGGTTTAATTTGCATCATATTCTTCTAGAATATTTTTCTTTAGACAAGTTTTTTTTTTTTTCTTTTCGCTTCCCTTCATTCTCTCTATCTGCTAGACAAGTGCAGTAGTCAAGCAGAGGAGGGAAGGCAATAGGACCTGTTAAATTACTTGCTTTTCCAAATGTAGAGCATTGTCAACTATACAAAATGCAAATAATCAGTTTAACTTTTCAGTACATCACATTTTCAAAAGACAGCAAGCATACACTGGCAAAAACGGCGACTCACTCATTTCTCTCCGAGGCGGTCTCCAAAAAATAAGTACTGAAAGTTGCCACACTGAGGCTGTTTTGGACCAGAGGAAGGAAAGATATTTACCCTGAAGCCCTCATAGGGAATGCCTGCAAGCTGTTCCGAAAGTTTAATTACAGGGCATCTGATCTGAATTCATGGCTTCTACCTACACAGGGACCTGCATCAACACAAAGCGCATCTCATTCTCTATCCTTAAGTTGCCTTATTATTCTCAAAATTTACAATCTGTCAAGACACATTTTCTCTTGAGCATTACAGCCTTAAATTTTTAGCATATTGGCAGCAGAACAGGCTCAAAAAAACAAACCAAAACAACAACAAAAAAAATCACCACAGAGATTAAACAAAGCTGTGTAGTTGCTGGGAGACCATTTTTTTGTACTGATCTAGACCCTTTCACTAGTGTGGATTTAGGAGAAAAATTACCTCAAGAAAAGGCATTTTTTGTTTTCTAAACCAATCTAAACAGGTAAAACCAGAACCAAAATCTGAAAAAAAAAAAAAAAAAAAAAAAAAAAA